>VXAA01004295.1:671106-692222 GCA_013399115.1 Anseranas semipalmata
ACATATATTTTTAAGTATGGTCACATTTAGGTTTCTCCTTGTGAGGTCCAATTCCAACAAAGTACATAAACACACAGTTTAACTTGGGGAGCATCCCTGTCTGATACCATTGGGAATTATTCACTTATTTAAAAGCAATTGGAAGAGCTCTGCTGGAGATCTTATATTTCAATCTCAGTTTCCAGTACCTCAGAAGTAGATTCTCTACGTACATTTTGATTTTCTGATTTTCTTTTTTTCTTTACAGGTAACCCGATAGCTAAAGACAAATCAAGTCAAGTCAGTCTCAAGGCTGATAACATTAAATACAACACACAGGAATTTCATTCCTCCAGGCAATCCTTGAAGTGAAATTTTATACTGCTGGGGTGTATCCTTCAGAATCAATTGTTTCAATGAGAACCTGGTTTGTAATCAGCAACAGCCTTGAGATCAAAACTACTGGAAAGTTATTTTGAACTTCCGTGTCACAAAGATTTCAACTGATTGAACTGTGTACACTTGTAAAATTGCACTTGCTGAGGAATTTGCAGCTGTAATCACAAGAGGTGATATTCAAAAGGTGCAGAAAAGCAGCAATCGTTCGGATTCTCCATTCCAGACTGGTGGCTTTTCATCCTAATGAAGTCAACCTCCAAAATGTATTGGTTTCTTCTCTTTAAAATGGTCCCTGGTCCACCATTCAGATTGCTGGTGGGACTGCACACTGCTTTAATTAAATTTCTGTTGCAGAAATTGTCCTCTGGCATGGCGCAGTTTTAGACATTTTTATTTGTATTCTAATCTTGGAACTCTGAAGGGTACATATTTCAACATCTTGAAGTTGCTTTTGTTATAGGAATGGAAATATATATCCATTGTTAATAATTACTGTTGACAAGTAATAGTTATCTGAATACATCAGTCATATTAGAATGTATAGTCAGGTTGACATGTTTCCCTAAGGCTAACCAACTACTGCAGCTCTTTGGCAGTTAAAAAAGTAGTGGTCAAAACTCAATTACCACTTCCATTATAAGGCATTTTATACCTTTAAGATATACATTTCAATTTAGTTTGAAGGAGATGAGTGTTGCTGTACTTTACTTTCCTAATTCATGGTCAGCAGTCAAGGACAGTATTTCATCCCTTTTTATAAAGGTAGGCAGGGATGTAAATGAGTTTTGCAATTATGAAATTGGATGGTAATCATTCAGAATTTTTCTCTTTTTATTAAAAAATAATTTCTCTTGCTTGAAACTAAGTACTGTTGGATGCTTATGTAGATGTCTGCTCAGTCTGTTTGGTATAAAGGAAAAAAGTCCTAGTGCCCTCCCAGATTTACAGTTCATGAGTATTTTGCTTGCTTACAGTCATACAATTCAGACCTGATCCATGCCAAAATCACATTTACTTTTTTTTTTAAATTTATTTTCTATTTCAGTAGCAATTTTTTGAACTTTGTGGTGTGCTGTTACATGAAAAAATCCTCAATATTTAAAGGCCTTAAGCATCTATGAGCTTTTTTCTAAGTTATTACAGAATGTATAATTTTATACTCCATTTAATGTATATTGTACCATCTGTAATATTGATAGAACAGAAATTTGGCAATTCCTTTTAGTGACACTACATAAGCATGCTGGCTGATAGAGTGAGGGAGTTCTGACTGTATGCTTTGGTGCATTAAATGAAAACCACACACACTTAGTGGTAGTCAAAATATATATAGGGTCAAGCTTATTTAAAAGTCCTGTGTGGTTACCAGAATCTCAGAAAAAGAGGGAAACAATTTTATCATTAAAAGCCATTGACATGGCTAGGTAGTTTTATATTAAGTTCCATGATGGATGATCACCCTGGAGTGCTCTGCCTCTCACAGTATCCCCTGCTGTTCCAAAACCATTTCATTACCTCTGTTGTATTACTGCACAGGAGAGCTTACATAAAATAAATGATTGTTTGGAATAAAATTGAGAAGTATATTTCTATCATTCTGCTGAGAAATAATCAGAAATGTTGGCAGAGAAAGATATTCTTTTCTGATTAAAATTTAATTAGGATAAACTCTTTGTAGCAGCAATTAGGTATCTCAGTATTTTAGGATGGATTAATATTGTATGGATTTGTGCTAACAGGTGCAGGACAGAAGGTAGAATCTTAAAAAGATTGTTTAAGACAGTGCAAAGTATAAATGTGCTGTTTTGTAATATCTGAATACGGCCTGTCTTTGGTCAAAAATCTGCATCATGCTTCTCAATATTTGTTTTATTTGTTTCTTTGTTCTTAAACCAACACTGAAAATACTGTATTATATACAAGTGTAACACATGCATACCAATAAGTGAAAATAAATGGATTTTCAAATATACTGAATAGATTATCTGCAGTAGATTAATATTGTGAATATTCATAACAAGTGAATAAAACTGTGATATAAAATAGAGTACCCTAAATGGATGTGCGCTTTGAAGGTCTAGTCTGTTTATCCATGGAACAAAATAATTTTGTTCAATGAGTAAGAATCTCAAGGGTTATATTAATTTTATATTTCTTCAGTAGAGCTGGGAATAACTCCCACCATTTTGAAAGGTCCTTCTCCAAAGGAATTGATGTAATGCAACTGTTCTAGCATTGTCATGGGAAATTTAAGTGAGCATATTGTTGTTTTCAGAAAAGATTAAATACAAATATTGTTGTTGGTTTTTTTTTTTCACGAAATTCCTGAAAATTTTTAATTTAGACCTTTTCATTATCAACAAAACATGGTAGACATTCCTGAAATGGTAATGTTTCAGATTAATTTGAAAACATGATAGACATTCCTGAAATGGTAATGTTTCAGATTAATTTGTTGAACTGTTAAAAAATCAAGCCAGTTCAACACTGAACTCTGCTGGTCCATCTCAGAGCAAGCTGAAAGTTCAGCTGTCCATACTGTCTGTTTTAGAGGTGTCTGAAAACAGAGTATAGGTGACTAGATCTGCTATGGGCATTCATATCATAGGCATCTGGAGATGAATTCTGCTTCAATTACTCCTTTATTCTTTATATTCTACTTCCTATTTTATTTGATTTACCCAGCTTCATCTGATTACAAAGATGATCAGGCATAATGATCAGAGGGAAATCCACGTTACCTTTCGAATTCAGTAATCATCAAGAGTTCTGAATCATAAGAGAATATGTGGTCTCAGTCTGCAGTTCCATATGGCAGTGCACTGGCAGGGAAAGAAAACTCACTGCTTTGTTCAAAGCTTTCAAAATGAAATGTATTGGATCAGTTCAACAAAACAAAAAGGAAATCCTGATATGAGTCTTAATGAAAAAAATGTTCAAACCAGATCTAATAAATAGAAAATAGGGCTTGAAAACCATTCAAAAAATTTGCATCAGGTAGGTTTGTTTTGAAACTAAAAATCTACTATAAAGCTTGTTATTTTGTTAGGTTTCATAAAAATATGAGTAGGGTTTTTTTTTTGTTTTTTTTTTGTTTTGTTTTTTTTTTTGTTTTTTTTTTTTTTTCCCTTGTTATGATTATACAGCTGGCTGTTATAGCTATCCAGATAATGCATGGATGTCTATAACAACAAAAGAGAAAGATGTGATTGGCATCCTTTTCTGTTGCTTTACTGCCTTCTCCTTCATGCTTTAAATTTTACAAATCTGTTGTTAACCAAGATATTGGCAAGGGAAAGGAACATAGTTTTGGTTTGTAATAGCAGCGTTGCCTTAATCTCTAGTTTCTTTCTGCCAATAGTTAGATAGCTCTATAATTAAACGTCACACCTGAACAATCTGATGGCACTAAATGATTTCTCATGGTTTCAGTGGTATTAAATAGAATAATGAGAATTACCTAATCACTTGGTTAGTCTTCATAACACAATTTGCACAGTGCAAAACTTCTGTTTATTCTTTTATAGCATGAGAAAATATTTCCAAATTACATCTTTGATTTTGTTTCCATAAGAGGTTACATAACTTTCTGCTACCACTTCACAGGCAGTCATTGCAAATATTTTAGGAAAAATGTCTTCTGTGGCTGGCTGTTTTTCATCTCCTGTATTCATCTGCACTGCTTATGTGGTGATTACAAGAGGTAGTATATAAAAAGGCTGAATTTCCCACAACTTTGTTTTGACAGGTGATGACAAGTGTTGCCAACATCTCTTAATCCAAAACTAATTTAAGGCCATCTGGCAGAAGGACCATTGATGGTGACAACTGGGAACTATTTTATAAGGAAATGACTCTGTTCTTCTTTCTCAGACTGCTGTCAGTGGGATGCCAGGCTAGGCAAAACAACTGTAGTATGGCTTCATCACCGGAGATGCAGATTATGGGGACATAGATCCTGTGTACAGTCTGCATCCTGCAGGAGTCCAGGCTGGGGCTTTGTGTGGTGGTGGCAGCAGGTCCTTTGGTCTGTTCTTTAGAGTGGTGGAAAGGTCTGTCTTGTGTCTCTGGGATTTGCTCCAAAACCAGGCTGAAGAAATGGCAAGGTGCCTTGGTGATTTCATCAGGGTTTGGGTAAGGCCTTCAGCTGGAGTTGAGAGTGTTCAGCATTTTGCTTAGAAAATTCTGGATGGGCAAGTTCATTAAAGTTCACGTGCCTGTCCCTATTGAGGTTAAAGAGTCTTCGCTCTATTTTCAATTCCTCCTTGCTACCGCTCAGGTAATGTTATGTGGCAATGGGAAGGGAAATCCAGTTATTCCTTGATCATATATTTTCTTGATTAAATATCACTAATCAGATCAATATTATCTGTGACTGACTTAAAATATAGCTGGTTTTTAGCTCTGAAAACAGTTTATTGCCCAACTAAGTTCAAGAAATAGTTTGTGTAATAAAAGTATTATTGCCTATATGTAACCCTAACTGTTAAAGTTCTATATTAAAATCTTTAAATTATGCTTATATTCATAACTATAAAATTCTATTTAGACCTTCTATAACAACAAGGCCATTCTTATCTCCCCTATACCCTAAAGACCCTGTAGTCTGGGATTTATGGCTTTGCTTAAAATACCGCAACTGCATAATGGGAAAAACCACATGTAAAAATACTGATGTTACTTGTATTGCTGAGACATTTTTCTTGGAAATGATGAATAGGTGGAGTTGCAAGTTTACCCCATATCAGCATATTGATATCTTTTCTTACTGTTAGAACAAACGTGATGAAAACTGATCTTAAATTCTCCAGCCTTATGTCTTAGTATTTAGATCTCATATCCAGAACTTGCAAATGTATGCTGGTTGTTCTAGTCACTTTGTCTTCATATATAGGAGTTTTTCTTTTCTTTGTTTCTCTCTTTTGGATGCTTTGCCAATATTTGGGTGTACAGAATATAACTTTTCCTGTTACTGGTTTACAGTTTGAGTATCTTTTGTTTTGTTCTTTTTATTCTTCTTTAGTCATTTTCTCTTTAGCTTGGATCCAGTCGGTTCTTACAAAACTTCCACAATGAAGAAAAAAAGTTTCTTTTATAAATAGTGGCCTGGAACTGAACACAGGCTCCTTGTAGTTCTTCTTGGAGAAAAGAGAAAGAGAGAGAAGATGTGTCTCTATCATTAGCTTTTAAAATGGTTTCCAGCTCAAACTGTTCTGTCTGAATAGGAACATTTTTTTCTAACTATAAATGGTCTGTGTTTCAATATGCTCTCTGATCATAAAGCTGATGAAATGGTCCTCTCTGTATGGCAGATTACCTCAGCAGAATTTACAAATGGAAGATGATGATTTTGCTAATGTCCATGGGCAGGTAGACAGAATTTGGTCCCAGATGCTCTGCCTAATGTTCATGGCAAAAGCGACTCAAAAACAATGCCTCCATATGCCGTAATTGCTCGAATTATTTCTCAGGCATATTCCCTTGTCATCCCTCATATGTAGAGCTCATTAGATTCCTAGTGGGAGAACATATGGAGAGAAGGGATGATAGAAAACATTGTAAAACAGATTGTATATTTAAATTTATATTATAAAAGACCTATGTGCACGGGCAAACTTAGTGGAGAAAGTTCAAACTTGTTCTTCCCACTTCATCAGGAAATCAACATTTATGGAGCTGTTATCTCAGTGCATTCGAAGATGCATAAACAATGGATTAAAGCGTGACTTTAGGGATACTAGTGGGAATTTTGCTGCTAATTTGAAGTCAATTCTGTATTTCCTCCATCATTTTTCCAAATATTTAGTTAAACTATAGCTGTGTATTTCTTTTGACTAATAGAAATGACCAGAAGTCAAAGCTCCACCCATATAAATCTGTTGGCAAGATCAGGTCTTTGGCTGTGGGTTTGTGAACTGGGTGTCAAAACAATGACTTTATGGACTACCTTGTTCTTTTTTTTTTTTTTTCTTTTTTCTTCACAAAAACAAAACCAAAAAGAATAAAGTTCGTTTCATCCAGCTCAACTGACTGATGAATGGGGATCCATATCCAGCGCAGAGCTAATGACTACTGCATATTAATAATTAATTATTTATCCTTATTGTTAAATAAAAGAAAAATAAGTTAATAATACTTGAATTCAATCATTATATGCTGAAGTTTGTGATTTTTTTTTTTATGACACTTATGACTCTTTCTTGTTTTAAGGATTTTTTTTTTCTTATTTTTGACTCACTGCTGACCATGAAGCTGATTTCAGTAGGGAGCATCTGGGGTACTGCAAAGGGTCTCAGAGGTGGAGGTGGGCACTAGCAAAACTTGTCAAGTGGACAGATGGGAGTTGGATAGATGCATGCCTGGGAACATTGTGACTTTACTGCTGTGGTTGGAAAAAAATGGCCTATCACCGAGAAAGGCTTCTGCAGATGTTAGAATCATAGAATCATAGAATATCCCGAGTTGGAAGAGACCCATAAGGATCATCGAGTCCAACTCCTGGCACTGCACAGGTCTACCCAAAATTTTAGACCATGTGACTAAGTGCACAGTCCAAACGCCTCTTAAATTCAGACAGGCTTGGTGCAGTGACTACTTCACTGGGGAGCCTGTTCCAGTGTGCAACCACCCTCTCAGTGAACAACCTTTTCCTGATGTCTAGCCTAAACCTCCCTTGCCTCAGCTTGACACCATTGCCGTGGGTTCTATCACTGGTGATTAAGGAGAATAGGTCGGCGCCTGGCCCTCCACTCCCCCTCGCAAGGAAGTTGTAGACTGCGATGAGGTCTCCCCTCAGCCTCCTCTTCTCCAGGCTGAACAGGCCAAGTGACCTCAGCCGCTCCTCATACGTCTTCCCCTCTAGGCCCTTCACCATCTTCGTCGCCCTCCTCTGGACACTCTCCAGCAGTTTTACATCCTTTTTGTACTGTGGTGCCCAGAACTGCACACAGTACTCAAGGTGAGGCCGCACCAGCGCAGAGTAGAGCGGGACAATCACTTCCCTCGACCGGCTAGCAATGCCGTGCTTGATGCACCCCAGGATACGGTTGGCCCTCCTGGCTGCCAGGGCACACTGCTGGCTCATATTCAACTTGCTGTCAACCACAACCCCCAGATCCCTCTCTGCGGGGCTGCTCTCCAGCGTCTCATTGCCCAGTCTGTACGTATAGCCAGGGTTGCCCCGTCCCAGGTGCAGGACGCGGCACTTGCTCTTATTAAACTTCATGCGGTTGGTGATTGCCCAGCTCTCCAATCTGTCCAGATCTCTCTGCAAGGCCTTTCCACCCTCAGCCGAGTCTACAACTCCTCCCAGTTTGGTGTCATCGGCAAATTTGCTCAAAACTCCTTCTAGTCCAACATCCAAGTCGTTTATAAAAACATTGAAGGACCCCACTAGTGACCATCCGCCAGCCTGATGTGGCCCCATTTACCACAACCCTTTGAGCCCTGCCCGTCAGCCAATTGCTCACCCATCGTATGATGTTTTTGTCTAGCTGTATGCTGGACATTTTGTCCAGCAGGATCCTATGGGAAACTGTATCAAAAGCTTTGCTGAAGTCCAAAAAGATCACATTAGCTGGTTTCCCTTGATCGACTAGATGGGTGATCTTATCATAAAAAGAAATCAATGTTGTTGTTACCCAGCTCCCAAAGAAACAATTCTGACAGATGTCTTAGTTCACGCAACTGAATCAAATGTCATACCTAAATGAATATTGGAAGGACACAGAGGAAGAGTGTGGACATCTCTTACAGTGCGACTGTTCATGCCTTAAAAAAGTCAGATACGTCTGCAGGATGTTGCTATATAGGTTGTTGCCTTTCTAAAAGGAGAGACAAAATGGCTGTTTAGGTAGCATTTGCAGTAAAGGCATGTGTGTGCGTGCGCACACACACTTGCAAATATCCCTATCTAAAGCCAAGATTTGGTGTCATGCCTTGAGAGAGGGCCTCCAGAAATGCAGATCTGACCCTCCTCCATTACTACTGAAATTTGACTACATTACTGTACTGTTCTTCTAAATCAGAGCATCATGGTATGCTGCAGGCAAGCTGCACCACTTGCCCTGCACCTTTCAGAGCAGAATAGCTATTCTGATGAGCCTCATCAGGAAGCAAACCATGCATTACCATACATGCTCGTGTCTTCCATTGACAACCCTGATTTTTTTTTTTTAATTATTTTTTATTTTTCTGGTAGCTACAGGACAAATACTTATTATTAGGTGAAAGTTTAAAATTTATTATTTTGCAGCAGTCTGAACAATGTGCATAAAAGATGTATTTTGCAGCTTGTTATTTGTTCATCCTATCACAGTTTATCCACTTATGCTCTATATGTACTAGCCTCTCTGTCAGTTACTGGTGGCACCTGTTAAAATACCATCATTTAGGGACTTTTTAGTCACTGCAGGAAAATGCTGTTTGGGTTGTAAGTCTTTCATTAGCGTGTTGTGGTTTTCCATTCCCTCAGTACCAGCATTAGAAAGTAGATGATGAAGTAGTAAAAGAGCCTTGAAGATGTACTAATTTAATTACTCTCAGGCAAGCAGCTAGACCTTGCTCGGTGAAGAAAGTTACAGCTCCTATGTGTAAGATCGTGTTCCGTCATTCATAATTTCCAGCCCTGTGCTTTGATTGAAATTTGATTATACAGAAATTTATGTGGTAGTAATATTAATGTAAAAGATTAATAGCTACTTGAAAGATGGATCCTTAAGTATTGATGCATGCAGTGAAGTATCCAGGACTTCCAAATTCAGGGTCTTACTTAATGTTCCTGATGACTAGATCAGGAAAGTACCAATTATTTTCCCCATTTTTAAGTCTTTGGAAGGATATGTAGATATATCAGAAGACTGGAAACTAAAATGCTGACTTAACTGGACCTTGGTTAACAATGTGTTTATTAGCCAAATCCATATAGCTTGGATCTTACCTCACATGTTAAAGCATCTAACATAAGGACCTTATGCTGCAATTAGCACTTCTGAAAGGAAACACAATAAGAAAGCACAAGGCAGTTTGTGCTTGGGTTAGCTCCACTGTCTTTACTAAAATTATTCTCTGAGCATATCTGGTTTTAAGTGTTCTAACTCTGTAATTCAGAAAATTAGGCTGCAGTTCATTTGAACACCTAGATGAAAGGGCATATGAAACATCAAGGGCTCAGGTAAGAACAAAATGCAGGTGACAAAAAACTTGAATCTCCTTTACATTTTCATCAGATATCATATTGCTGTGCTGAGTCTGGGAATTATGCGGTCTTGGTCCCACCTCCAACAGAGCAACATGTGAAAATCATACCTTCTCTTGTCCTACCATAAAACACACACCTAAGGCAATTTATGAAAGGCAAATGGCAATCCTCTCAAAGCTCAAGAACAAGGTCTCTACTCCATGCCTTTGCTCCTTAAATCCTGAAAACAGAGCTTTCTGACAACCTTGCTGGTGACTTATGCTTCTTATGGACTTCTGCTCAGGTTTAAATTTCATACTGACTACCTGTGCCAGCCATTCCAAAAGCTTTATCATTGGTTCGAACACCCTCCTGTCCCCACTTTGTTGTTGCTCAATATGGTCAAAAACATACTTTGTAAATATTGTATTTGTATTTGATGTTTTTGATTGCCTGCAGAAATTCCGAAATGGCATTTCTTGCTTTGTATCAAACTTGAAAATTATTAAAATATCCTGAATAGTCATAAACTCAGTCAACTTGTTCACAATAAAGAGCTGTGATGTCTTAAGCTACTTTTTACCAGTCAGAGTATTGTCAAGGTGACCTTTCATGCTGTTTCAATTGCATAGCCTTGCCATTATTTAACTATTAGAATGATGGAAAGCTTGCACTTTGCTATTTGAGTGGCAACATTTCCAGACACAGAGACCTGAAAGAATGAACATATGAGGGGCTATAATTAATGTGCCACATTAAGGAGTTAAGGATAAGGAGCCAAAGAAAGACTAACCTGGTGGAGCAAAGCAGCTGCAGTCTAGTCTTGAAAACTAAAAATCCATTTGCAGTGCTTTCTAGAATCCTGATATCTCCTACTGGTGACAAATTGTTAATGGTAGCTCATTTTTCCTGCACTTTGTGATGACCATCTATCATTTCTGAAATGTACAGGAAAATGCAGCCTCTGGAATGCTGTTATAATTCTTCTCAAATTTAAATGTTAGTGAGGTTACAGTACAAACTATATTTTTACTTTCTGTTTTTTTAAAAAAAGTTTATTTTAAAGTTTTTACACATATTTATAGAAATAAAAAGTCAGAAAATACTCTTTTTGTGTGTGTGTGTGTATAAACAATGAGTGTTTAAAAAGTTTTAAGTTTCAGAAGCCACAAAAAGCCCACTAGACACTAATATATTAGCGCAGAATTAGTGATATGTCACGTGATCTAATATTATCTGGCCTACTCAGGACATACCCACTGTGTAAAGAAAGGTAAGCTAAAACAAATAGGACCTGTTGTATACCACTCTGTAATTGGGCATCTGTATGTCTGTGTACATATTCTTTTTAGGGCAAGGGATTTTGTGTGATGATAAGGTAACGTGAAGCAATCACAGAAAGGAGTGAAAAACCCATCATTTTTGAGGAGGGGGTAAAAAAAGGGAAATAATTCTCTTTTTTAGTTAAAATGCAAATTTAGGAAAATTAATGCTTATTTTTTTAAGTGAATTAAAAAGAAGAACAAGAACTGTTAGTGTACTTTCTCAACAATAATTGAGAAATAATAATCATTTGCCTTCTAGGAAATATTTTCACCGTAATTTTGAGTCCATTCATTACCATGTTAAAACAGAATTGTTTCATGACTGCATGGTTAAATTCATTCTGTCTACATGAAACTTGACTAGTGTTGACATAAAGCAAAATCACTGGAAAGATGTGGCTGTTGGAAAACCTTTTGTCTTCAAAATGCTATTGGAGGAGTGTGAACATCACAGACTATGAAAGCTCTGTAAAAAGCAGAATAGAAAAAGGTTTATTTTTTCATCAGCAGTTAGGTGATTTATATGCATGACTCTCATTAACATTAATGGGAGTTATCTGCCTCATTTTTTATGAGCCTGATGTGAAGTTAATGGCAGTCTTCCCATTGTCTCTAGCGGGCTGTGGATCAACCACTAAGTGCACAAATGAGTTTGTTGAAATATTGGTGCTTGTTGTCTCAGAGTTTCAACATGCTTCATTCACATTTCCAACAAAAAAATGCTCTGGGAATGCCTAAGAGTGTGCGCTGAGGAGTTTAATATTGCCAAGTGTGCTGATCTGTGTGCACTTTGGGGCATCTACACGGCAGACTCTATAGATGCCTGAGCCAGCTCTCAATGAGCTAGTGCGAGCAGAAGCAGTAATCTGCTAAGCAGCATGAGCTGATTTACTCCTCAGAGATCTGAGCAGGAGTAGGTGTAATGAGGTCTGTGGTCCAGACCACGTGATGGGGGAGTTGCTGTGCCATGCTACACTGTAGTCCCATCAATAATATGCTAATAAGCAACCCTGCTTTTTTGAAACCTACCCTTAGAAGTGTATAAGCTGAACTCTCCCCTGATTTTTTTTTCTTAATTATTATTATTTTTTGTAACAGAGGAATCTTTTTTTTTCTTTTTTTCTTTTTTTTTTCCCAATAATCCATTCATTGGCTATGTATGCTTTGCAGTTTCAATGAAACTAGACTGCACTATGCTTTCTTCTGCGGAGGAGGGAAAGAGTCCTGATATTTTCAGCAGAACTGGATGGACTTCTATTCACATCCATGTTCCTTATTGACCCAGTCACTACGGGCAGAAATGACTGGCCTTGTCATCTGTGAAGCACGTCTGTGGCCACACACAAACTAGCTGGTACAATATAGCTTGGCTGTGGAATGGGAACTCTTCTGGCTCACCCTAATGCTTACATATTCCCGGTGGTGCCAGGCTTCTCCTTATGATAAAGTCACACTGGCGTATGCGTGCAAAACTGGCCTCCAGAAGAACTTGCATTTTGAGGCTGAGCTTCTGGTAGCGTTAAGGGAAGCTAGATCCTGAGACTTTAAATACACAGGGTTTCTCCTCCCAGTCTGACAGACATGGCCACTGCTGGTCCCAGTTCCAGGATCAGCCTGTAGTGAGGCCAGGCATATATTTTGAAGGTACAGATATACACACAATACAAACATGGCCAGCCACACAGCTGAACACAGACTGGAGACCACTGCCTTCGTCAGCACCTACTTAGAAACAGACAAAGCATGCACATAACCATGTACAACACAGACTGACAAATCCCTCCTTCCTCTCTGTCTGACCAGGACTGAAATTTGCTAGTGGGACCTACACACACTGCCAAGTCTCCCAGTTTCCAGTCACTCCCACATCTGAAGGTCCATTGATTGATAGTGTGGACTTTAAGTCAGTCCAATATCCTTGATTGGACACTGATCCCTCACCCAGTTACAGCCTCTGACTCTGGGCCTTTCCACATGCAGGTCTTCTCCTACTCACTGGTTAGTCCAGCTTGACTGAACTTCACTCAGCAAATCACCCACACAGAACAGAGATCACTCTCATGGCGAAAATGGTTAGGAATAGTTTACTAAGAAGAAAGGATAAGCCGTGGTGATTAGGTGCAGGGCTTGGCCAGGCAAGTGTATTGACCAGAAATCAGCTTGCACATAACTGCCCCGTTGTATCCTCCCTCCTCTCCAATTTTCCAAGGCCTGTTCCTGCCTGATCCACCTTGATCTCTCCCTTTTCCTGCTTTTTTGCTCTTTCCCCAAACATCCCTTAAGTATCACGGACTACTGCCGTTCCCTTGAAACGTATTTTAAAAAGCTTAACTTGGTTCCATAGTCCCACTGAAATATCCCAAACCGAGTTTGCACTTTCACATAATTATCTTTTCTTCCTCTTGCTTATCAGTTACATATTTCTGGTTGAACCTGACCAAGGTCATGCCTGAGCAGTTTTTTTAATGGCCCATCAGTCAGACCCGAGAGCTCTGGCTTTTGGTGTGACCTCAATTATGTACTGTTTGTTACAGCTTATATAGGTTTGTGTTTAATCTACTGCTTTTCCCATGTCTTTTTTTTTTTTTTTTTCATATGCTGAATAGATATTAATCTGATATCCTCACAAACTGGATATTCTTATATTCCAGCTATATCCTTACAGCTAGGTTTATTTAGTTTAGACAGTGGCTGCTGACCTGAATACCTTTTGTGCACCCTCACCTTGTCCTCCCTGTGGAAAGTCTCCCCTACTCAGTGTAGTATGTGCAGTTTGATAAAGTGGGGAGAATACTTTTTTCCTTTAAAAGAAAAAGGTTGGATTCTTCTTTTCCTTTTCAGGTACTCTGAGATCAGATGGACCAGACGCGCTGCCCTGAAGACTGAATATGAAGCTGAGATTCAAATCTTCACAGAGGTATTAAAAAAAAAGATACAGAACACCTGCTCTTCATGACCTTCTCTTCATGAGAGTAATGAAAGCATGGAAACCTGGACAGGTTTGTGGAGCAGAAGTCTATAAAGGAGAGCAGGTGCTCAGGATGGCATTCAGCACAGTCATTCACTCAACACATCCTTGTGCAGGCACGTGGGTTTTGCTCCCTTCAGAGATAATCTCAACCTTATTGATAATTTATCTTTAGGGTCAGCTTCATATGGCATAATGTTTCCTGGGCCAGCCTTGGGAAGACTTGTCTCTACAAGCTATCGAGCAGGCGTGTGACTGTCCCATCTGACTTGTGCAGGAGTGGTGATCCTTCACCATGCTAGTGCAAAGTCAAGCCTCTCAGCTTAATCTAGCCAGCCTAATAAAAATGGCCCAACCCAAGTGGCCTAAACGCACCTATATGGCCTGCTGCATCTGAAAGGTGCAACAAAATGCAATTAATTTCCACCTCAGGTTGAGATTTTGCTATGGCCATTCTATCCATACAACATCTTGAAATGTTAGCTTTTGCAGATGAATTGGATTTTCCCTGGCTCTGGATTCCTCACAAAGTTTCAAAATATGAGCAAAGAGAATCAGGAAGGGAGCTGCACAGTATTGGTGAATCTGTTAGGTAGGGTACAAGCAAGTAGCCAGGTATGGGATTTACTGGCTACATTCACATATTTTAGGGCCTGCACAGCTCAAGTAACTACAGGAGGAACAGAGCAAATACTCCCCACATATTCAGTTCTGGGACAACTGCACACTGTGCATAAGAGAAAAGGTAGGAGCATGGAAGAAAACAGATCACCGCCATTCAGTTTGCCTGCAGCAAATTTTTAAATGTTATTTACAGGCTGTTCTTTAGTTATAATTCACATTTTTTTCCTTTCCTTTCCTTTCCTTTCCTTTCCTTTCCTTTCCTTTCCTTTCCTTTCCTTTCCTTTCCTTTCCTTTCCTTTCCTTTCCTATTAAACATTGTTTGATAATTTAGAAAGCACTTCTACATCTTGTTAACAATCAGCTGGTTGGACTGCAGTGCTCCAGAATTTCTTCTTGCATATATTCGCAAGTTTAATAAAGTTCTGCATTTATATTAAGGACTTGTAGTCTGCTTAATTGTAAGGAAATGGGAAACCACAGCAATGCCAAAGGGTTTTATTAAAGTATCAAAAATCAGCAAGCAATGCACAAACCAATTAAATAACGCTCTATGTCCCTGAAGTAGAAAGTATAGAGGCTTGCACTTAAATTGATATTTTCTGTGACAATGAAATCAACCCTTATCTAATCAAATCCATAAAATCTATCAGATGCAGTATGCCAAATGCAGTCCCTCCACCACAGAAATTAAAATAAAATAAACACACAGTCCCCTAAAAATCTTTTAACGTATACAGCAGTTTTGAAGCATTTCCATTAAAAATATGCTTTTACACACAATGTCTGATCTAAATCACCATGTGCACTACAGATCCAAGCATACATCTGAGTGCCAGAGTTCACTTGCCTCCATTCACCCTTGGACTGCACTCCTTCTAGGGTGCTTTCTAGGTGGTGTCATACTTCTGTGGAGTACGCTCCGGTATGTGGAGCAGACTCCACAGGAAAAATTGCTACCCTTAGTGATGCAGATGTTTCTTTGGTGCCTGAGAGCTGGTGTAGCCCCTCTGAACGGAGGCTCTGCATGATTAACGTTGGAGTATACTTGCAGAAAGCTCTTCCAGCAGATCATGCTTTTGACTTGATAGCAGAGACACAGAATTGATGAGTGTGCTTAGTTAACAAAAAGCCCTATCACGCTAATAAGAGTCCTGCCCCACCGTACACATTCTTTGTACAGTGCCATACATTACTGGTAAACCAGAGAGGGTCCTCAAAGCATTCTTATGTTTGAGATGAGAATCAGTAGGAGTATTTGAATGGGGATACTCAGTTCTATGTGCTTTTTACACAATTTTTTTGAGTACGGGGTAGGAGTATTTTGCTCATTGTCCGTGTGCTGGATGTGGTTCCAGCACCTGCTATAGAGCTAATACACATTATAAACTGGACTAATCCCTTGCGTTCTGGCTGTGAATCAGAAAGTGAATTCCAACTCAAGTATATATATTTTTTCAGTAGATTTTCCAAATCTGTTCACTCTCATGTCTATTGGATGGGTGTTTGTTTTTCAAAGCCTTCATCATTAACATATTTTGCTGGCAGCTTTACCCTTACCCTTTACTAAAGGGTAAGGGTAGAATGAACATGAAGTCTTGAGTCTTCACTTTTGAGATGGCCCTTTACTGTTGGATGGAAGCACACAGTGTGATCTGTGGACACAATTCGCATGCACTAAATGTCACTCAGCATGTTAGGATTGGCAGACCTTTTTAGGTCCCAGGACCATTAATAATCAGCTGTGCAGCCAAAAGCATTAAGGCAGATTTTTTTTTATTATTTCCTTAAATATTAAGAGAAAGAAAACTATTGAATCTCTTAAAATGGGGATTTTTACTTTTGTTGTTGTTGTTTCATCGCCACTAAGGTTTACTCTGATTTCTTTCATGAAAGCATAATAAATGGGGCTCAAATTCCAGTTAAGGTTCATTTACCCCAGCAATGTTTAATCTCTTCAGTCCATGAGACGTGAACTGATGTACTTTAATATATGCTAATGGAAAGTACCAGCTAAAAATATTAATAATTATCATAGCTGAACAACAAACAAAATATGTACCATTATTTGATCCACTCATATTTAATATAAATTTCATATTTGCTAGAGATCTTGAAAAAGATCTTGAAGAATCTTGAAATCTTGAAGAATCCTGAAAAGATTAGAAGATTAGCCTCCATAGATCTGTGAAATTGTCTAATTTGACAGGATTTAAAACATGCAGAAGATTCTGATTGGGAAGTTAACATACAAAGACTAGAAACCAATGTATAAAATAGATTCATGATCTACATCCAGCTGTATTTGATGTTCCATATGTGCATCTTTTAATATGTTCAACTCCCTAGTCTGTATTCGTCTTTGCAAAACTCTTCCATATGTATTAATAGATAATATACCTTCTTGGAAGAAGACCAGTAAGAACCACACCTTGATCAGCAACCATAAAGACACTCCATACCATTGTGAGAGAGTTCTTTACCACTGCACCCGTCAGATTGAAATGGTAAATAATAAGACAAGAAAGAGCCTCTAGAAAAATGTATATGCTTTTCCAACTATGGTGGTATACTTAGCCTTTCTTGGTTCATATATATTCACCAGTACCAAATGTTTTGTCAACAGCTTCATAGCTCTTAATTGCCATGGCCATAATTTAAATGGAAAGAACAACCTTGCTCTCAGGACAACTTTAAGAAGTGTAAATCTCCTACGCCACAAAACACTCGTTAACTCTATGTTACTTTTAATATATTTACTCTTCAAGAGTTTCATGTTCTAACAGAGAAAGTGTGACATTTGAGCATCCCACCAGCTGCTGAATGTTCAGCATAGTGAGAATTTTCTCCCGTGTCATGAATGGCTGCTTTTAAAGGGCATCAATTTCATGCCTGAATGGAAATCAGAATCTTGTACACAGTAAGTTTTCTTGTTGTTCCTGTCAATACTCATAATACTATATTTATGGAAAGGACATTGTTTTGTCAGTTACTGTTCCTATTGTTCCCAATTCTTTCATTGTTTTGAATCTCTTACATTCTCTTTAACATTAGCAGAGAATTTTAAGGTAGGACTAAAGAAAGTTGGAATAAAAATATGAGTTATTCACAAACTGTGTGGTATGAGCTAACCAAATTAAATAGGGACAGCAGGAGTGGAGTTTTATCTGTATCTGAGCTTTACTCAGGTGCAGTGAGGAGATGTTTACAGCTTTTCATTTGTGCTTCCTATTGCTGGTGAAACAGTTCCCAAGCAGCATTTTGAGTTATTTCAGGAGTACATCTTTCTCAGCTGACTTTATGCACTGTTTCAGCACTGTTTCAACACCATTACTGTGAACTTTTCCTTCCTTTCCATTATACTAAATAGGATGCCATGGGAAGTGGCAATTCCACCCTCACCATATTTCTGATAATGGAATGCTTCTTGGCATAGGCATAATTCCCCCCAGTAGTCAGTCATAACCTTCTTGCTGCATAAACAGTGGAAAGTAGGTTTAGCTGACAGAAGAGTCCATCCCAGGAGGTCACAATGAACTGGAAAAAAAAAATGTAAATATGGCAACCCAGAAAAGCAAGAATCTGCTCATAGAAGATTGTCAAGAGAAGAGCTTTTGGTTCATGTCGAAGATCTGTTGCCTCATCACTGCAAGATAAAGAGGCTGACAGCTCCTCTGAGTGGATGACTCCTCCCTGAAACTCACCCTCTTCTTGTGTCATACTGTGATGACAGTCATATTGTGACAGATGTCACAAAAATGACATTCTAAGATAATTTGGGTTCAGGCTCAAAAGACTTCTTGGTTTAAATTCAAAAGTTCCTGAGGTAAAAACACCCTAAACTTCTATGCCATGCATCTACATGGCATGCTAATGCCATGGTCTTAACTGATAGTCTGCAGAAAGAGACATCCATGGATATGATATGCTTACAAACTTTTCAAAATCTGCTTTCTGCCTTGGCTGCTTTCAGATACGCAAATTAGCTTTCTGATGTACCAAGTTTTTTCAGGATCACAGAATCACAGGACAATTCAGGCTGGAAGAAACCTCAGGAGTTTTCTAGTGCAACCTCTGACTCAAAGCAGGGCTGAGGTCAGACCAGGTTACTCAGGGCTTCATCCAGACTAGTTTCAAAAATCTCCAGGGATGGAGACTGCACAAGTTGTTTTTTTTTTTGTTTAAAGAAGCATTTCATTAGTATTTTCATAGGGTGTCTAATGAGAAAAAAAGGGATGTTACATCTTTACGCATGGACGATTAGAGTAGAGAAAAAGTTTCTGACAAAATGAACTTGACATCTTTTCCCTCTCCTATTGCTCAAAATGTCCATTTCTATTACACTTTCCTTTTGTTTGCCTTTCTCTTGTGCAGGCTTCTTTTCTATTACATACAAAATGCTGCAAACAGCCGTGGCATGAGGCATGCATAAATTGGCAAACATCTGGCTGGCTTTCTTTGGTGTGAGCTGTAGGGCATCTCCCATGTTGTATAAATATCACAGTCCCACATTTTCTTTTCAAGTAATGGTTCAGAATTTTATTTTTCCTTATGTTGCTTTGCCAATCCCAAACAAATCTTTAGTGAAGTAACTAGGATGAGTAACACTCCAGAACACCAGTTTGAACTTCTGCCCATTGTATGTTTTAGGTAAGCAAGCAAGCATCTACTCAAACCGTAACTGCTCTCACTGGCATAGCTGTTTTCTCTGTTTTCAAAACTAAACCAAATCCATAAATCCCTATCTGTTTTCTTCTGCTTTTGTTGAAGAATCCCGTCCCATCAGTTCAGAATTAGCTTCACTTTTTCTGCAGATTGCCCTTCCTTCCTTTATATTCTTGAATGTGCTTCTCTCCCGCCTAATTGCCTACCTCCTTCCCATTTCTGAACATGATTCCTGGTCACTGAATGTCTTCCCTCTGTTAGGTTATGTGATAAGAGCTGGTCTGCACGTGCAAAAAGGAGCACAGAAAGGCAACGGTAGGTGGGAGACCCAAAATAATACCCTGTCCCTGCTACTCCCAGGACCATCAAAGGCCTGTCTCCACAAGCCTGTGGGAGCTCAGGGGCACAATGGCTGGTGGGGAACACAAATTAAGGACTGAGAGGAAGGAACACCTTGGCTGGGCGCTGTCAGGGCTGTCCCAGGAGGACACCCTCGGCCCCAGGGTACAAGCATGAAACCCACCTAGATGAGTCAATGCTGGATTACCTTTTGGACTAGGGGGGATTGCTGACTAGGCGTATGGGACACATTGTGGGCTGCAAGGGAAGAGCATTTGGGGATTATACAACACTTATTATGGGATGTATAGAGGAGGAAGTGGGGAAAATAGAGAGCTAATGGTAGGGCTGTTTACGTGTGAATAGTTGCTGGTTGGGATGCCTGGGGCTTATATTTCCCCAGGTGCTGGTAGCTGGGGGTACTGGGGGATACAGGGGCCGGTCAATGGGCAGACTGTGTGTCAAAGCCCAGCTGCTGTCTGTGTTTGTGTGAATGCTATGTGTCTATCTGTGTGGCCAGCCATGTACATACATGAAGTGCATATATGTGGTCTGTGTGTGCCTACTGGGAATCCCTGCTTAGCCTCACTATTGGCTGGACCTCAGTCACAGAGATGCAGCAGACTCACCTCTCTAGGGCTGCCAGACCCAGCCTGATTTCTCCTAACATTCTCCCTTTCAGCTTGGGAGCTGATAATAGTGCATCGTTTCGAGAGCTTTCTCACTCCTTCTACATGATGATATGTTCCAAATTCTCATAAAACGTGGAGCTCACTGCACTGGTAACTATGAATAGGAAAATCCCTGATTATCAGAAAAGAAATAGCTTAAATCAGGAGCGTCTGCCTTCTTTACCCACCCTCTCTCCTCTTCCCCTCATTAGAAGCAATTATCTTACTGCTTTTGTCTTTCTATTTACCTGCCTACCATTGCCTACCTTTGATTCTCTACCAAGATGTTGTGCTGTCATATCAGACAGCAGCCCAGAGAAGAACAAAAATACAAGAAAAACAAAATTCACTGCCAAAATTCCAAAGTAGCTTTCCAGTTCTTATTCACGTGTCTGAGTGGGTCCCGAGTCTGTCCTAGTCAGATGTCCAGAAGGTAAGAAGAAGACTTGTCTGCAAGGCAAATATACCGTGAAATCTGGAAGACACTCTTTCCAGCAAAAGAAAACCAAAACTGAAGGGGAAATATAGGCTTACCCTAAAATCTCCAAAGAGAAACACCATTATCTGACTGAACAGTCCCTTTTGCAGATTGTCCATGTCTAGCACCTGGGGTTTGATCTGCAAATTTACCAGCATTTATCTCATCCTTACTGGAACAAAAAAAATGTTCCTTTTGACTTTATCCCTGCTGAAATAAAGGTTCAATGCTACATCTAGGTCATGACATACAGGATGGTGCAGTGCCGTTCCTCCAGCTTAATCTTCCAATGTAAACATGGGATTATGATCTCCCAGCTGAAATTCCTTACTTATTGATCAATTTGATGAGAAGTGAGGGTTATTACCATGTACCTCAAGTCTTGTAAGGAACTTTATTGTGCTCAAGTGCCACTAATGAGCTAGGTTACTTCTGTCCTGGGCTGAATCAAAAGAGGTGTGACCAGCAGGTCAAGGGAGGTGATTGTTCCCCT
>VXAA01004295.1:692513-741380 GCA_013399115.1 Anseranas semipalmata
TGCCTATGGCAGGGGGGTTGGAACCAGATGATCTTTAAGGTCCCATCCAACCCAAAGCATTCTATGATTCTATCTATCTATAGACACCTATCTATCCTATCTATCTATAGAATCATAGAATGGCTTGGGTTGGAAGGGATCTTAAAGATCATCTAATTCCAACCCCCCTGCCATGGGCAAAGATACCTTCTACTAGATCTGGTCGCCCAAAGCCCCATCCAGCCTGGCCTTGAACACTTCCAGGGATGGGGCATCCACAGCTTCTCTGGGCAATTTGCATAATTTGTTCATGGTACTATGGGAGCAAGGTAGCTTCAAAGAAGTGGAAATCAGATGAGAAGTGTCATTCCAATTGGTATGATTTTGGAGCTGATTTATAATGGTTTCCTGATAACAGGCTGTATTTTGATCTTTATCTTGCATATTTTAAGGATCAAGTGTATTATCAAGTATCTAGTCTTAAAAATTACAGATCAGCTTATGTTCATAAAAGTCCCAGTTAATAAATCATGCACTGAACTAAATCTCAATGGTGATGCTTAGTTGTGCTTTTTCAAAGGCAGATTAATTTACATGCTATAGGTACAAGGTTATTAAGAAGAGTTGAAAGAGGTGCTGGAGCATGTCCAAAGAAAGGCAACGAAGCTGGTGAGGGGTCTAGAGAACAAGTCTTATGAGGAGTGGCTGAGGGAGCTGGGGTTGTTCAGCCTGGAGAAGAGGACGCTCAGGGGTGACCTTATCACTCTCTACAGGTACCTTAAAGGAGGCTGTAGCAAGGTGGGGATTGGTCTATTCCCCAACCCAGGTCTCTTCTCCCAGGGTGATAGGACGAGGGGGAATGGGCTTAAGTTGTGCCAGGGGAGGTTTAGTTTAGATATTAGGAAAAATTTCTTCACTAAAAGGGTTGTGAGGCATTGGAACAGGCTGCCCAGGGAAGTGGTTAAGTCACCATCCCTGGAGGTATTCAAAAGACATGTAGATGTGGTGCTTAGGGACATGGTTTAATGGTGGACTTGGTACTGTTAGTTTGTAGGTTGGACTGGATGATCTTGGAGGTCTTTTCCAACCTAAATGATTCTGTGATTCTGTGATTCTGTGAAATCGTGATTTAGGTGGGGAAGTCTAAATATGGGACAGTTGGCTTGTCAAAGTAAATGGGGTGTTTCAATTTTAATTCCCCCAGGTATTGGTTTGCTGGTAATATGGAAGAATGTAGTCTAGATTTTTATTTTTATTTATTTATTTTTCCAACTGACAAGGAAAAGGGACAAACTTAGGAGGAGTCATACCATGAAGATTGAGTCATACTATGGAATGGCAATGATGGATTGGATCTTGCCCTCCCTTTTGATTTTCCAGCCTAGAAATATTCTGTTCTTTCAATCTCTTCTTATAGTTTGAGTTTTTCTAGATCATTTGATGGTTACTGCTCTCTTCTGCATTTTCTCTGGCTTATCTGTCTTTATGAAAGTGTGCTACTGAAAACTGAACTCAAGTGGTTGCCTCTGTGGTGCCTTGTAGACCAGGATGATTGCTTTCTTATGTGCCACATTCCTAGTAATACATCCCCAAATTATATTTACCTTCTTTGCAACAGCAGCACACTGTTGACTTGTGTCCAGTTTGTGGTTCTTCTGTCCCCCAGATCCTTTTTTTGCAGTGTAGCTACCTAGTCATTTCTGTCCCATGTAATATGTGTGCATTTCAGTTTCCTGTAGTGCTTTGCAGGTGTTGTTACTGAATGTTATTGTATCAGTCTCGGACCATTTCACCAATTTATCACGATTATTTTGAATTCTAAGCTTACTCTCCAACACGCTTACAGTCCCTCTCAGCTCTGTTATCCACAAACATTATAAGCAGCTTTTCCTTTCCATAATTCACATTGTTCATGAAAACACTCACTAGAAGTGTGGTTCCCACCTAATACGATCTTCCAGTGTGAAGCAACCTACTGATAATAGCCTTAAAATTGTTCTTTGACCTGCTATGCACCTGTGTTCAGGCAAAACTGAAATGCCAGACATCAATCATTCTTCTTAACTCTTTCCATGCCTGGGGGAATGTCATGGCAGACCATTTCTCCTGCCTTTTCTCCTGAGATAGTGACTGTGCCAAAAATATTCCCAGGCTTTGTATACAGCTTGGCTTGTGCTTCCTCTCTGTTCATTGAGTGAGATACAGCCAGAAAAAGCAAACAAGTTAGTCATTGACATGGTTTTGTCTCAATAAATGGATAGTGGATTCTTAATGTTACTTGTTTTTAGGTGCTTACAAATTGATTATTTAATCATTTGCTTTGGTACCGTTCTGCATAACAAAGTTATATTTACTGATCTTTAATGCCCCAGGTGTTTATTTTTCTTTTTCTTAAAGGTAAGATCAATACTTATCCTTCTGCATCCCTTTCAGATGTCATCTATTCTCCATGAAGTGTAGAAGATAATCACTAATGATTCAAAGATTGCTTTGCTCTAGGATAAATTTCCTCAGGCCTTGTGACTTGAATATATATACCTTTTCAGAATACCTAAATATTCTCTGATGTATTCTTTTTCTAGTCTGGCCTATGTTCACATCCCTTTGCTGTTAACAGAAATCTTGTGAAGCATCTGATCATTATTAATCTTTTTGTGAAAAAGGAAGCAAAAAAGCCTGGGACATTTCTTCCTTCACCATGTCTTCTGTTAATAGCTCACCTTCTCCATAAAGCTCAAGAAATTTTACTTTGCCTTGCCATGTTTTCTAATGCTTTTATAATTTTTTTTCTTAATTTTATTTTAATTTTAACTAGATTATTATCCTTTACTAAATTTTACACATTTGCACATATACATTCCTGTTTTTGTCTGTATATGCTTCTGTACTACTTTCTTAATCACCCTAAGCAATTTTTCCCTGTTTATACTTTTCAGACAACCACTTTTTGATTCTGAAGTACTTAGAGAGTGCTCTGTGAGTTTATATCTCTCTTACTGCACTTCCATTTTGGAGCTGTGTTAACTTCAATATAGCTTGGTTTTGTATGTGTTGCCATCCCAACAATCTTTTCCCCCATTATTCCCTTGCCCGGGACTTTATTTACCAAATCTTGAGTTTAAGGCTGCTTTTGTTTTGGGTTCATTGTCAATAATTTTCTACTCTCACTCTTGCTTTCTGAGAAATCACAGTTTCTGTAGAAATGAAAGCTGATCTTGCAGGAGCCGTGGTTTTGAAAAAGCTTGGGTGTTTTCTTCCAGTGCTCCTGCTGGGGCATCATGATACTGAACAGAATTAATCTGCCACGGTAGGTACTTTGTGACACTGAATGTAAGAGAGAAAAAGGATATTCTGCAATGTGACAGCTGAAAAGTACTAACTCTGCTTTATGAAGAATGGTCTGGAAAGGGACTAATAGTAAAAATGACATTCTATTTACATGGTAGTTTTTTTGGTGTATGTATTAGGGAGAATATTATTTCACCTCTCATTGAAATGCAACCATTCCAGAGTGGGCAGAATGCAACAATACCATATATTTTAACAGTGAAAGCAGTAGAGCCATTATCAGGAAGGATGAAAACCCTTTTGTGGAAAAGTGTTATTTGCAATTCACAGATTATTATCTTTGAAACAAACTGACCATGAGTTCAGCTCCTCCTTCTGAAAATGGATATGCTATTTATTGATACTTCATATTAGAAAATGAGTTTTGCATTCAAATGTACCATAATTATTATATGTTGAAAGCGGTGTAATTTCCTCCAAATGCAGAGTAAGAATTCCTAATTGAGTCTGGAAATAGGGTTATTATTGCTGGCAGGGAGTTTATAAGCTTTTGCAGAACATATCCTGCTTCACCCCGGGAATGGAACTGAAGGGTTAAGAGACCATGTAGTGTATGGCAGTCCACGTGTCTTTGGATCTGACCAGGCTTCCCTGTCTCACTATGCTCAAAATTCAGTTATGGGTAAAAAGGCATTAATGCCATGTATATGGAGGTCAAAAATTATTGCTAGACCAATTAATGTTTTAACAGCCTAATAATCCAAACTAATGCAGAGAATCTTCATTAATAATATTAAAGTTTTTATAGTAAAACTTCCTAGTATTTCCCCCTGTTCAGTGGTTTTGTGTTCATCCTTTCAGCATCCTTCTGTGTCCAAGCTTGACACTCTGGTACTCCTGAAGAAGAATGGAGAGAGAGGGGTGTATAACAAGTCATCAGACTCCTGAGGTCTTTGTCAGATGGAGTGTTGATGTTCACAACACTGGTTTCTTTCTCAGTCTTGCATCTGCTTGGATTTATTTTTATACATTTTCTTCACACAGTCTTGTTATAGGTTGCTTATTTTCATTATTTCCAGATTACTCCGTTTTTCTTTTTTTTTCTTTTTTTCTTTTTTCTTTTTTGTTTTGTTTTGTTTTGTTTGTTTGTTTGTTTGTTTTCTTTAAAACCGGTGTCACATGACTTACAAGGCTACACTGGCATAGTGACTGCTGGTTACCCATTGTCATTGGCATTTACAGTCTGGGACCTCTGATCACCCTTCTACACCACTTTTTGCTCTGGAGTCCTAAACTGTATAATCCACACAGAATAACTACTTGCTGTTATTATAAACTAAAGCTAAGCTAAAACAAATTTAGACAATAACTACTTCACTCTTAGAGAACTGTTATCATGGCTAAGCCAAAGAAGACCACCTCATGCTAAGACAAGCTCTGGCAGGTCCTCAGACCCAGCACCTTAAGGGCAATGCAAAGTCTATGACCTTCTGCCAGTAATGGCAAAATCATATTTACTGGGCTGCTCTCTATCTCCATGAGGGGAATGTGGTGTGACTGTACTCCTAACTTGACCCAGTTAAGTGTTGTTAAATGAATCTGTGCCATCATCTCTGTTCTTTTCGGTCTTATACTTGATACACCATTTATGTTTGGTCTAATAGCATCTCTGTTCCTCAATTTCCTCAATTTAAAATGCAAATAATGCTATTTCCTGGACTCTCATTTGTAAAGTAATTTAACAGCCCTTGAGGATATGTGTCTTATTAACTACTAATATTACCAAAGTGCTAATACAGGGAAGGTCCTAAAATAAGCTTCTAACCTCTGTTTTAGACAACTTAATTATCTGGTATGATATTTAGGGGCATTAATATAACCTTTCTCTTTCCAACAGTCATTTGTGTTTAAGATACCAAGAGAACTAGCAGAGCTCTGGGAGACACAGCATGCATTACAGCTGACTGATTTTATTTGGGAATTCTGAAACAGGTAATAATAACAGAGTAAGTCAGTTGAATCAGTCTGTCATACGGTATTAATTTTTCTTGAGTAATGGAACTGCAAATTGTGGTATATGCTATAATTTTTTGGCAGCTATAAAATGCATTTTATCTAAATATTCAGCAAAGAAAAGATGAGAAACCTTACATCTTCATCTACTGTAGAATTAGTTATTACTTTTCATCTTGCCTTTGGCCATGAAAATCAGCCAAGAGTCAGATGGGCACTATTATATTGCTACGGCATACATTCCTGCCAAAATGTTTCTTATACCTGTCAGTGGTGCCATGTGACCAGTTACGCAGGCACTACTGGTAAACACAGTGTTAACGAGCTGTGGTGAGATCAAGCAGTTCCGCCCCGACATATCAGTAAGAGAATCAGATTTATGGGAAGGAAAAGACAAACCATGAGCAAGTGGAACAGAGAAGAACACAGGCTCATGGGTAGTCCTGTGTACCTGAGGCAGGACAGCTTAAAGCAACTGTCTCTGCAGTGACTATTTTCTTGCGTGCTTTTGCAGAGGGAGCAAGGCCTCTGTGGCCTAACCCATGTTTTAGGCAGTGAGTCCCACCAGGGAATCTCTAAGGGACAAGAGTTTTGCTCTCTGTTTAGTTCTGTGTCTGTTTTTCCTTTTGATCATTGATAAGCCTGGAAAGGAAGGACTTTCATGTCAATAGCTGGAGGGCTAGGTTTCCTGCGGTAATTGTAGAGGACCTTTCAGATGATGCAGGCTCAATTCTGGGTGAAGACAAAACCTTTTTATCCCTTTAAAGTGTCAGGAGAGGCAGCCCATTAGTGCCATGAAACAATCTGCAGTTAGTATGCAATTGGACTGGGAGAAAAAATGATCGATTTTACTCATTAAGGCAACCACAAGAAATGCTGTCAGATTCTCTCTAGAAACAAACATCTCCCTGGTCTCTAATGGTTCCAAATTAAATTCTGACTTATAAGATGTATTATTGTACATACTTATATGTTATATTATTTAGTATATGCGTGTTTACCAGTTATACATATTTGCCATTATATCTACAGTACTCTACAGCTTCTAAATGATTGTATGAAGTAATTCTATTCAATATGGCATCTACATAAGTGCAGCAGCCTTTCTGATATTGAAGATCAACATTTTTTAATAAAAGAAGCAACCAGAAAAGGGCACAGGAGGACATTTTAAAAAATACTTGAAATCAGACATGAAAAAAAACACCACTTCTGTACCTATAAATGCTGATTGAAACACTGTGTGCTCTCCTTCCATCTCTTCCCAGCCTCCTCCGATTATGAAGGCAGTATTACTGAATCATTAAAAGAGAAGGGCTTAGCCTCTAGATTCACACTGGTAGTTTGTTAAAAGGAAGGGCTCAGCTAGTGTTCTTACACTAGTGTTTAATGAGCTGTTATGTCTATAATCAGAGGAGAGAAAGGTACCAAATGTACCTGTAACATTACATGAGTGAGTTATTAGCCATTTTTAACTACTGCATTTGGTACAGTGAAGTAGAATCAGTGAGATGACATATACTTAGCAATAGGGCATTTGTATGAAAAGCAATCCTGAAATATAATCGGTGATAAAAAATCTATTAATGTCTTATAATATGTTAACAGGGTCTTAATCCGGAGCTGGTGAATGATGTAAGTAGAAGGTAATAATTAAGAAGTCAGAGGTTAGAATGTTATTAGCAGTCATATGCATGGATATGGAAAGCCCCCAAGGAAAAGATCACAAAGTCTGAATGTTTGCAGCAGGCCTATGCATGCTGACTCGGGGTGAGATGGAAATACCGTGTCATGTCATGGACAATTTTTAAGGACATTTTCTATTTTATTCTCTACTCTCTGCAGCAATAGAGATGCAAATTTTAAAACATGTTGCATTTTCTAGCAGCAGCAAAATGCATTTCTAAAATATTCACTAAAGAGAGGATGAGAAACCCTGAATCCTCATTTACTGTGGAGTTTGTTATCACTGCTCATCTTGCCTTTGGCCAGGAAAATAATCCAAGAATAAGATGGCCACTCATCTGTTTACTACCTCATATGTTGCTACCATAATTCTTCTGTAAATAAATTGTACCCTGTAACTCTGCTAATAAGAAGCACTAATTCATTGTAACAGTGAGTAATATCCAACTAAGACTCTAAGACAAGAAAACATTATACAGTTGGAAAGGGGCTACAGAACAGTCAGTAAACCTTGGGAAGGCAGGCTGGCTAGCAGAAGTCTGTCTTGGAGAATGGTTTCTGATGTTTCTTCACTTACTGGGTGATGCATCATTTCTTTGGGCCTGTCAGTCCAACTGGAGACATTGCCTGCCTTGCTCTCAGTTCTTAGAATTTATTGTGTGATTTCAATATTTCTGCTATCAACTTTCCAAGGAAGTTGATAGAAAATTTGTTATGGGAGAAGCTAAACTGAGGTAATGTTTGTAGACCGACCTGCACATAAGGTTGTGGTATCTTAGCAAGCTCCATGGTATCTGTATGCACAAGGGTGATTAAGTAATTAAGAAGTACATAGCAAACTTCTATGTTACCACTATCTTCATCCATTATGCCCCAAAACCTACAGCAGAGGGCCACAGACAATGCATTCACTCCACAAAAGCAGCCAGTTACACCCCAGACTATCTCTAAAACTAGGATCACTGGCAATCCATGATTAAAAGCAGAGCACAGAGGAAGGCTTACTGCTACCTGCTGAAATCCCCACATAGATTTTAACTGAAGACAGAATGCACTTCTCAGCTTTCTGGATTTCTCTACCTCCTGTCTGGACTGCATTTAGGACAAAGCTGAATGAAGCTTCATAGATGTCAGGCTGAATTTCCCCTTTTACCACCAAGGGAATCCTTTTGGTTTAACAGGTCAAAAATTAATGTCCTAGATTGGGAACACTTGTCACAGAATCGCAGCCAAGAACAAAAACCAAGTTCCTTGCCAATGCTGTTAGCTTGCAAAAATGGCTAATAAAAGCAAGCACGGGAGCATTAGTGGCTTCCCCAACTGCAGTTTAGAGTGTGGTCTTTTGGGACACTCTTGGTTCCTGTCAGGCTGGGACAGAAGGCTTAATAGGGGAGAACATATTGCAAAAATAATCCACTTGACTTTCACTAAGCCACTAAAGCAGCCAACCATAAATGAATGTTTTTTGAAATGCTGTCATATTTATAGTAACATGCCATACATTTCAATAGCAGAGAAGACATAAAGCAAGCTCAGACATGAGTTTTGAAGCAGAAACTAAATTAGGCTTAACTAAATTATCCCCTCCTATGATTTTTTTATGACTCTCCATGACTGCTTCTTTTGTTCAAGGAATTCTTCTCAATCTCAGGGTTGTATGAGCTCAGAGAGAGTGTGTAGGACAAAGACTATACCTGTCCTACCTAAACAAAACCTTCCAAAGACCAGTCAGGAGTGATAGAATATCACCTGGCAAGCAATTATTTTGAATCCATTTCCTAGTTCTGTGACCATGGAGAAATCCTGAATATGTAAGACCTAAAAGCCCATCATCCATGTAATCTAGTAGGGGAAGATAAGCAGGTTTAGGAGCAAGATTATAGAAAATACTCACCCCTCTTCCTCTAGAATTCCTTTTGAGTGCCAGGTGTGTATCAAGAAAAATAGTAATTGTCTTTGGATGCAGGCAAGCAAATTCAACAGCTCTTGCTGCTGCATTCTACCATGTGATAGATTTAATTAACTCTAGAGCTTTTCTGCTATAGCACTCTACTTTATAGAGTAGGCTTTTTTTTTTTTCCCTCCAAAATTTCCAGCCTAAATTTAGTCACAGTCACTTTATACTCATTTGTTATCTCTCTGTTCTTCTAAGATGTGTCATTATAGCCTCTGTTAGGCTAGGCTAAACAACCTCCTTTTCCTTCACCATTCTAGTGACCATGCTCTGCAATAGCTCTAGTTTGAATGTATCTTTCTTAAGCATGGCTACTTACAATTATATTCAGAAAACAGATTTCTCATTTTAATTTAGTTTCCCTAATTAAAATGTAACAGGTTCAATATATATTATCTTCTGCAGGGTAATCATTTGGACTCCTCCAAAATTTGGATAACCCAACCTGAGAAACAGATCTTAAAGATTTTATCTTCAGAAAACTCCAGGCATTTTCTCTCTGATCTCTCTAAAAGCTGTCTGAGTACTCAAGGGCCCTAAGTTCCTAATGCTCTAGGATGCTGAATCTATTTAGGTATTTATAAAGTTGATTCATGCCTGCATCATTGCTAAAGTGTTTATTAGTCTGCATATTGCCTTCTGGATAAATAATGGAATTCTTAGTTTGTTGATAACACCATATATTAAATATTGGAAATGGCAAATGGTAAAAAACAGACAAACCCTATGCTCTGAAACAGTGTTAACTAGTGTATTTACTGACTTAAAAATAAAGCAGTTCATTCTAGCACAACACACTGACACTGCCAAAGCAAAGCATTTGACTTTTTTCTGACCTGAAACAGGATGTTGTATCTTGGTCAATTTGACTTTAATTTTATTGTACCATGGGGAAATAAATGAGTGATAAGTTGAAGATTTAACTCCTGTTCAGAAAGACATATACACTTACAACCTTGACCGGGATGAGCAAGAGAATGAGGAAAACAGGGAGCTGGACAAGTGTGTTATAAAGAAGAGAAGGTTTTGTCCCAGGAAGGTATTTGTTCTCTGACCATTGATCCAGTACTTGGGAGCACTTGTCAGTGGTGGTAGATGTTGATGTGTGCCACCCCTGCTCACTTAGTCCTGTTCCTTTGCATGTCTGGGTGCAATATCTCTTTTCTGAGTGTGTGCATCTCCCAGATGGTGCTTGGATACTGTTTTTGACTGATGAGACGAGGGATGAGTGTGCTTGCACTGGAAGAGGCAGCTCACTGCACAAAGTGTGAGGGAAGGTGGAGGCTCATGCTGTGCTGACCAGAGGATGTAAGAATTGTGTGAAAGGAGTGGATTTTGGAGTTCCAAATCTGAATTAAGGGAAGGAAAGATGCTTTTCCCAGGGGCAGGGTGTGGGTGTGTCAAATTTCTAGACCTGGCTGCAGTCATGAGTTCTGAGCTGTTCCAATTTCATCAAGTTATAAATGATCTCTTTTTCTCTGTACATATGTATGGTAAACAAACAGAGATTATATTATTTAATTGCTATGTATTAAGAATTCTCCTTTCTGTGTTTTCTCACTTGGGATTGGTACCCCCAACTATTAGACCACATGTTAGATTATAGGATAAGATTCACCCTTATATCCTACAGTTCATAGTCTTTCCCCATGTTCTCTGTGAATTCTACCTTAGTATCTAGGGCAGAATAAAAGTAGAACAGAGTAGAGTAGATTCGCTCTTAATATGCAGATCCAGACTAAATGGGAGAAAGTTATAACAAAATTTAGACATGGAATTTTTAGCGAAATGAGTCCCATACAATAAGAAGCAAACACACACTGTCTTATTTGTTGGGCAAAACAGGTAAATAGCAAAGAAAAAATGTTGTCTTTTCTTGGTACACAATTTGTCTAATACTATCTCCCTTCAAAGGAGATGAATACCCAGAAGATACAACTGCAAGGGTAATGATCATTTTGAGCCACCCAAACCAAGTAAATCACTTGCTGCCCTATATTATTTCAAATTAAATATCTCTGAAGAAGTTGCTTCTGATAAAAGGGTGCCCCCCCCCCCAAAAAAAAAAAAAAAAAAAAAAAGAAAAAANCTTTTTAAAAAAAGAAAAAGAAAAAAGAAAAAAATGGAAAAATTCTTGGAAGAAAGATCTGTTTTACACTGGCAAATGTGATAACCATTATAGCATCTCCAGAAGCTGGGAAAGCATCCCAGGAGATATTTTTCTTTGTAATGAACTGTAAAGAGGCTGGATTTGAAGATTTTTGACCCATCAGAGTTTTATTTAGCTTTTTAAAATAATTGTCTTTGCAAGTTGCGTTCTCAGACTTTTCTGTAGGTGGAGTACCAATATATTCTTTGAAGAATTAACAAAGCAAAAAAAGAAAAGCAGGTAATGCTCTTACATGATTTCAAAATTGATATTATAGGAAAGAATGAGACACAGCAGTAGAATGTGTTTTGAAATAGCTAGATGTTCCCCACCAGAAGGGGATTATCAAAATTGTTAGTAAGGGTGAAACAGTAAGGAGTAATCATTCATTGCTTTAGTCAAATTAACTGGAATTGAGTAGAGCTGAAGAAGGCATGTTTCTTCACTGAACTTTCATTTTCTATTTCACACCTAAAGGGGCACATTTCACAAAAAGGGAAAATAAAGAAAAAAAAATGCCCTTTTCCTTCTTTTATGTGGCCTCAGAATTTTTAGACCAGGAAAAGGTGTTGTTTCCTCTTGTGCTCAGGCTGGGTTTTGTTGGAGTATCATTCATTCTTGAAACTGGATGTTTTCCACTGAGATGTATCTGTTGCAGTCTATGGTCTGTGTTGAATTCAGTTATGTGCTAAGTAAATGCCTGTTGGTAAGCAAAGCTGGTAGGAGGTGATAGATGCAACACTCGAGCTGATATGGACAAAATCAGTCTGAGTCAGTCACCGTCAGTGTGACCACCTCCATCATCTTCGGCATGGTAATGGCAGTGCCCATGCCTTTGGAAGCGAACATGAACCAGTCTGTTGTCTTCCTCCCTATGCTAAGTGACCAAATACCTCATATTTTGTCATTTAGCAACAACCATGTCTTACCACTTCCCAGTGCACAGGCCTGATTTCAGTGACAGGGTAGGACTGGGTTATTTCACTGTCCCCCATGAAGCTCCAAGTGCTGCATCCTCTTTCAAGAAGTGGCAGTAAACCTGAACTCCATTTGCTGCCTTTCTGTAGCAGTCTGTTGGCTTCCAATGACTGACATATTAATAAACTATTAAAGCAGTTCTCCAAGGACAGTAATGGAATGATTGTTCAGTATATGTCTAGCATTTGTGTGAATATGGTCCTTTGTGCATGTCAAAAATTTTATTTTATCACTTAATTACAAAATCAAGTTACTATTTTTTTCTACATTATTCCACACCAGACACAGCTACACTTCTTTGCTGCATTTATGTGCAAAAGAACATTCTTGTTTGAATGAAGCTTAAGCTTTGTCAGTCTGTGTAAGTGAACAGTCCATATTACACATTGCTATCTTCAAAAATGTAATGAGAAGATATTGTGCTGTCACTCTCCTGTGTCATTCTAATAGTACAAACAGAGTAACTCGGCTCAATTACAAGAAAGAGTAAAATTCTGTAACTGTTAATGCTAACACAATAGAGACAAACTATAGTTCTATTTGAAATGGAAAACACTAATGTATTAACAGCAAGCAATTTCCTCAAATGATATATTACTGGATGTTTTTTTATTCTTGTTCTTTTTTTTAAGTTTCCCAAAACCAAAAGAAGTACTACTGTTATTACTACTTTATAGTTACATCTGTTTATGTATTATGTCAGGGAAGCAGACTACAAATAAGATATTCTCCTAGAAAGAAAACAAAAGTTAAAGACAATCTTAATATCAGTTTTCCAGATTGTTGATTTTTCAGTTACATTCATAAAGGCCTGGTAATTATATGTTACCTAAGACGGAATTACTATGTTCGCATAAAGTTTAATGAAAATATGACAACTTTAATGAGAAAGTTCTTTGTTATTATACATACAAGTTTGTTATATCTTCTAGTCATTTTACCTTTAGAATAATTTACCTTTTTCATTATATCTTTTATGTTAAAGCAGCACCATAAAAAACTATTCTGTGCAAACTGGCCAAATAATTTATGCTTGTGCACCTTGCTTTTTAAAATTGGATAGTATTTTATATTGCTTCCAAAAAAAAAGTGACTATATTTATAAAGATGACAGATGATGAACCTATCCTTTGCTTTCTATATTTCAATAAGCTAGAATCGGCTTAGACAGCCTTCTTTACTGGTCTTCATTTTCTCTTGCTTCAGATTAAGAAAGAGAAGGGATTTTATTTATTTATTTATTTATTTATTTATTCATTCTTATGTTTCCTCCCTGTTTTATGGTCATCCAGATTCCTGAGCTCCATTGTGGGAAATTCTGCTTGTCAAACTGTACAGGCAATAGCATGTACTGGTCATTTCTCAGGCAAAAAAAAACTGATGATGGGTAATGCATCTTTATGCAGGACTTTTCTTGGATTGGTAGCCCTGCTGAGAAAGGCTTCCTAACCACACAGCACAGCACCACAGCTTCTCTCCTCTTCCACAATATACAGATGCTGAATAAAAGGTTGTGTCTTGATACCAAATGTGGAATATCACTGTGTGGTAGGAGACCATAAGTGGGAACAACTGCATTCATCACAGAAAGTCTGAGTCTTGATACCTTCCTAACACACCCAAGAAACCAATGTAGAAAACATTTGTAATGTTTGCAAATCTACAGACTGGTGCCCCTGCTTGTACTGTTTTGCATGCCTTCCATACTCTGAACCAATGTGCTCTGCATGAACTAGATGAACTTTTAGGGATGACCTCTCTCAAACTTTGCTTGTAAAATCCTTGACCCAATATCATCTTTGTCTAAGTTTTCATCATTATTGACAGCAGTGATATAAATGAAGAAGTAAGGATATGAATGTAAGGTCCTGACTGGCCTGAATTTATCTCATGGACAAAAACACCACTAGTTACTGATTTTTTTTTTTAGTTTAACTGTTTACCAGCATACTGTTTTATTATCTTGGTATTTTGCGGTTATACAGTGGCAAAACATGAAAAAGTAAGTAAATCTTAGCACTGCAGCACAATCTGTGCTCTGCCAGTCTCCTGAAATTTTATATATATTAAAATCCCAAGTGACTGAAGTTCCTCAGCATATCATTCATCAATAACAGATGGCTGTTCTGAAGTCACAAAAAGGTTAGCCAGGATATCTGCCCACGAGTAGTCAAACTGAAACACACAGTGATTCACAGAAATAGTGTCATTTGAGATGTAATGATGCCTAATTTAGGCAGCCAGATATAGACCCCCAAAACAATGGTGTTTAAAATGCAAAAATAATACATACTATTTATGAAAACGTGTTTTTTTTTTTTTTTAATGACCTGGGTCATATAATAGTTTCTGTGAAAATGTTACCAAAAAAGGTCTTAATTTTTATAAAGATAACATTTAAAACTACTCTTTGGACTCAGCTTTTAGGTGTTATACAAAAGAATACAGTTGTTATTTTTATATTTGGTACTTTCATGCCGCTATTTTATAACAGTCTGGGGGAGCTCATACTTGGCTTACCAACCTTAGAAGAAATGCTAGTTCAGGGAAAAACAGGATAAAAACTGTAAAGGTATATGGAAGGAGAGAACAGCTGCTCCCTTAAGGGTATTTTGCCAAGGACCTTTTCCCTACAGAAACCAATAATAAGAAAAAGAGGAACCAATAAATAGAATATACAGAGATAAGAACTTGGCAGAGGAAAATAAGGGAGACAAAGGCAAGAACAGACCTTGTCAGGCACACTAACTGATGGGCTATCCAGAACCTGCAGGTAAACCTTCAGGCAAACCAGGACTCTGAAAGGGTGCAAACTTGAGGGTCCAGGATTGTGTACATGGGGATTGGTGGGACATTGCAAACTGATGGGGGAATAAGCAGGGGAAGGGGAGCAGGAAGGAACAAAGGGGAACAAACAGAAAGGGAAGTAAAAGGGCTGGTTGCGTGTAAAACAGGGCTGGTCGGTACACTTGGCTGGCTGAAGCTTGTGGGTGATCACTGCAGCCTGTGCTAAGAAGACATTAAATAATAAATTATTATTTAATAATAATTAAATCCTTTCTGGACCATATTCTGTGTAATCTCACTCTCTGTCCCCTGTGTGGGCCCTGCAAGGGCTCAGTGCCTGCTACTGGGGGACAGCCGTGAGGGGACAGGGCACCAGATGCTGGAGTGGGGCTGGGCTGCGGGTGCCCCAGCCTGTGGTGCCAGATGCTGGAGCTGGTGAGGGTCTCTGCCTCCCACCACTGAGTGGGAGCAATGTGTGTCCCCAAAATCAGATATGGGGGCACCGGCATGAGTGAGGCAACTGCGGGGCTCCACAGTGGCGATCGGAGCAGGTCACAGCCCATGTGCCTGGTGCTGGCTGCTGTGGGGGCTGAGTGTCTGCATCTTCCACAACCTGGTGTGCGTGGGGTGAGCGTGTGCATTCACCAACAAGCCTCAGGCTGGACCAGCCGGTGAATGGGGGACCTGGGTGTGGGCCGGGGCATCCAGCAGGTGGGGAATCTGGTGTTCAGGGGATCTGCAAATGTGTGCATGCATGCACATTCAGAGTCATGTGTGTGTCTTCACTAGTGTGCAGGGTGTGTGGGTGGGGGCACATGCTCAGTTTCACTACTGGTTGAACCTGCAAACCTGGGCAGAGATACAGGACACCGGGCTATGCCCTGCAGTTGGGCAGGAGTGGTCCTGGGCCGGGGCTGCTGGAGGGGGCGGCCACTCCCAACATCCCTTAACAAGAACCACAATAAAGCTTCTAAACAAGGAGAAAATAGAACACAAGTCCAGCTTGGAAAAGGGTTATGATGGAGAATTATAAAACCATGAATGGTTTGCATAATGTGAATAGCTGCTGATTGCTTATCTATCATCTGTATGATGCTTTCATCATACGAAGAAGCAAGGAGCAAACAGTTGGGCCTGGTGAAGACAGACTCTTCTTTCACATATTTGTAACAAAAGTATTTCATTTATTGTCATAGAATGCTGTGGAGTCCAGAAGCAAAAATGGATTCAAAGAGAGATTAGACAAGCTCATGGAAGGCGGTTCCCTTGGTATCTATTAAATGTGATGGCCAGATGCAATGTCCAGCTCATGAAATCCCTAAGCACTTGTTGCTGGAAGCTGGAAGGCTATGCTTGGATCACGCTATTCCTATCACAATCTTTCCCAAAGCATCTATTAGCAGACTACTATTGGAAGCAGGACTGGCCTAGTCTCTTGTTTTTTATGCCCTTATATTACTGAGGCCTGAGCAAGTTGGCAATTCTGAATTAATCTCGACTCGCCCTGCCTATTGCTATAAAAGCTTCAAATCTAGTCCACCAGTACTTGAAAACAGAGGTGTCCTCCAGGTCTTTTTCCAGGGGATAATGTTTACCTGGTTTGTGACAGACTGTGTTTAAACTTGTTTATTCACCATATGTTGTTTCTAATTGTTGAATATGTTCCTTTAAAAGGCTGTGATTTAGGAGAAGAGAGGCAGGCTGCATTTTTGTTGGGTGGCGTGCTATCAGGGCAGAAAATGAGATCCCTTTGCTCAGTAGCTGGACATGGAGGCTAGAACAGGGAGCCAGCAGAGAGATAGGCACACTGTGTAGGGGGCTCCAGTGGGAGCTAGGCTGAGAAGTTATTGAGAAGAGACACAAGCAGAAGCACAGACAAAGCTGTGGTGGAGAGTGCCCCTCCCCCCATAGACGAGAGGAGACTGTATTGCAGAAAGCCATTGAAAGTTTCTGGGCTGAGAACAAAGCTGATCTAAGTACACTAGGACTAGGGGGATTTTGTTATTTTTAACTCACTCTGCAGAACAATATTTTTCTATTTAAACCGTTGAGTTTTTCTATTTTGAGTTCAAATAAAATGCAATGCTTGAAATTTAGATTTGGTGAGAGGGGCCTAAGTGTGGGTGTAACCCATCTCAAAGCTTTGGCTGACCTGCAGTCCTGTCACATGGTCCAATGTAATTTGGATACTATAGAAAGGGATTTACTGAAAGACACCAACCTAGAACATACCGCATACAGCATTTATTACATTTGCTGTTGTCTGAGCTAACTTTCCTTTCAGCTGACTTGGACTTCATCCATAGCACTACTCTTTAATGATAACTGACCATTCAAATTGCATTAAACTATGAATGACATTTCTATGCAACAAGGTGTTGGCATACCATCATTTAGTTCAGCCATGTAGGTAAATTCCAACATACAGTGGGTGTTTGGAATAAAATGATTTTGTAGTCCTAATTTGTGGCAAGGATGGAATTAGAAGAGGGAAGAAATATATCTTTTGTAGTTAGCAGCAACTTAAAGTAGAAAAAAAATCTGTAGAAGGAGAATTTGGAATATAGAGAAAGCTAATATGTTTGTGCATGGGTTGAATGCTGTCTGCAATTGCCGCAAGTCATTCTTATAATGGGGAGTCAGTTTAGTTTTAGGAGACCTTTTCTTTGATTAGCCTGCATATATATGAAATGTAGTGACAGTCAGTCAAGTGAGACTCACAGAAGGGAGGAGAGAGGTATGAGAGAGAACAGCAGCTAGAAACAGAACAAGCCAGCATCCTTAGGAAAAGACAGATTTCTGGACAAAAAGTTTCACATAAGATTTCAGAACAGTGGAAGCAAAAACTAAGTCAGTATGTAGAACTGACCACTGAAAATAACGATGAAGAAAAAATAAAAGTTATCATTGCCAGGAATAAGGCTGCTGTTGTGGGAAAGGCTGATAAGAGTATGTGTATATTGGACTGAGACTGTAGAGAGAGAGGTTAGTTTGATTTTTTTTCTTTTTTTTTTCTTTTTTAAATCTGAAACCAGGAAATGGAGTAATGATTTAATACATTAGAGAAATTAGCATTCTGTCATATCTAGCTGCTTCTCTGAAACCTCCTACTCTGAAATCCCCTATTTAGAGAGAGGCTTGATTGGGGAAAACTCAATTCCAGGTTATGCAAGAAACTATTTAGAATGGAAGAGAGCTAGACCTAGGTAATAGGCCCCAAATAGCAAGGTTTTTGAACTGTTCTAGGAAAGGATTAGTACAATGACAGCAGGCAGCAGAAATCCCTCTGTCTGTTGAAAGAAACCTTGGATTTGGAACAGGGACAGACTGTGATGATGTTCCTACTGCAACTTTTTATGAAAGGGACACAGACGAATGCCGAGTTTACAGTAATATTGCTGGGATTATGGGACACAAGCGCCCTTTTTTGTATCTCCTAATATTGCAGAGACTTCATGAAGAACAGGAAACTGATGGAGTAAGTGGGAGCACAGGCCTTTTTCACTGTTACTTTGTAGCTACAGGGCTTCTTGACAGATCCAAAGTCTCTTGAAATATATGTAAAGGCTTGTGGCCTTTATGCTGTGTCTACATAGCTCTAGAGCTGGATTTTACAAGCCCTACTGAGAAGCTGAACCACGTGGGTCTTCTGAATGACAGTTAACTTGGGGATATTTGCATTGAGCTCTGCTGCATGATTCAAACACACAGAGTAACTTTCTGGATGGTGAAAAGGTCTTTATAGAGGAAGTCATTTAAATGTTGCAGAAAACAAGCTAGTAATTGGAAGATAAAGGCAGTCAAATTCACGGAGACACAAGTGACTAATTTTTAATTAGCTGAAAGAATATCTTATTCTGGAATATGATGGATTGTACATCGTGAAATTTTCAGATCAAGATTCAACATCTTTCTAAAGGCACAGGCACTAGCTGGCCTGAGGTTATTGATTTGATGCAGGAAAGGGTAGGTGGAATTCAGTGACATATATTATGCAGGTCAGATTACATGAGCCCATTAATGCCTGTTGGCTTTAATATCCTTGAATCTACAGAACCTTGTGCTGTCGAGTAGCTAACAATGCTGACATTTTAAATTGTCATCTTCAGATTTCAGAGCTGGAAAAAATGGGGCAGTTCATCCGTGTGTTTGCTGTTTTCTTAGCAAGCATGAAGGTCAGAAACTTTTCAAATATAAAATCTTTGATTATATAGCAAGAGGTCTTTGTGCTACAGAGGAGGAGGAATTCTTACCTTGGTATTGTTAAGTGCAATATCATGTAAAAAACATCCTATTTTAGGGGGAAGACTTTTATAAAAGCATCATGGTTTCCCAGCTGTACAAAAGTCATTATATTAAACCCTGTTGTGCCTCTGGTCCATTAGGGTTCTGTAGCCCACTAACTCCATCTTAGCATGGTATATACAGTGGAATATTTTCCTGAATTGGAAGAAGGCCTGTATAAATATGGGGCTCCTACCTAAAATGCATGTGGGCCTGGGTAACAGTAACTCCCTGACCTCTGATGAGTCATAGGTAGAATATAGATAGATGAACCGGAGATAAAGAAATTCACCCAGTTATGAAAGTATGTTACAAGGGTTAGATAGTTAAAAGTAGCCAGGAGCAGTCAGTCCAACATGTCAAACTGTACTGCACTGATGACAACAGAAGTCACTGTGACTTAGGCTAGCAGTGTGGGCCATGTAGGATTGCTGTAACTTCGGTTGCTCCCTGTGCTTCTCAGATATGGCAGTTAGGCACTATAATGCAGTACAGGTGTCCATTGCTGTTCTGCATAGCTATAGTGTGGTATACCATTATTCCCTACAAGAAATAAGAAATGGGACAGTTCTTATGGGTCCACCAAATTCATTTACTCTTGAATGATAAGAATGCTGTTTTCATCCACCAAACATGTCTATCTTTTGACAAGAAACAAAATCTGTGCTCCATTTCTTCATTGTATTAACAATTACTACATTACTGCAAGTGTAATTTAATCCTTTAAGCCATGGTGTAAACTATTAGTGTTAGAAATAAACACACTTATTTCACTTGATTTTCAGCACAGTTGAGTCAACTGTAGAGCTATTTTGATAATGAATCAGTGGTGCTGCTATGACTGGCAGTTACTGGTGGCAGGTCAATATGAGACCATTATGTCTATGTGTGTCTATAGATATATACATTCAATTTTTTTTTTTTTTTTTTAAGATGTAAACTGTTCAATGCCCCTAGAACACAGATGTATGCATGACTAAATTATGCTAATAAAACTTTAAGATGTGTTATCAGGAAGCTACAGCCGGAAGGCTGTTGAAGAGAAACAGAATTTTAACAGAGGCCTACAGAGGTACAAGAGCCAGATGATAGCAAGAGCTTTAAAAGCACAAGCATAGACTGATAACAGAGGTCCCAGGGCTATAAACACAAATCACAGACAATTACAGGTCACTAAAGGAATGTAACCTCATGAGCTGGGTAAAACTGGTTCTAGGGATAAAAAAAGAGAGCAAAGAAAAATTCTCCACAGACCATACAAAGTAAAACTCAGATATAACATTGAATTAGAGCAAATGGTCCATGTTATCAAACATAAAAATAATGCCAAACAAACCCAAGAGAGAAAAAGAGGAATCTCACCCCATCAGTTTCATGTTCCTTCTGGTGAAGAACTTAGGATGCTGACAGCTCACTACAGACCCTTTCACCTTGAGGCAGACTAGCACCATCAACCCTAGCATCATGAGGGACATACGAAAGGTGAGCAAAACACATCGGGAGAAGGAGGAGATAACAGAAAGTTTGCTTACATCATTTCAACCATATCATTACTAGCAATGAGCTGTAGAATTTTCATCTGTGTTAGTATTATTGTAACAGCACTAATCTTTGATTAGATTGCTAGTACTTTAATTAGACTAACAATAAAATCTTAGTTCTGCATATAAGGTACGTTTCTTTAGCTCACTGAATTACATGGCATGTTTAGCCTTGTACTCACCCGTGAGGCTTGATTATAATTTGTATGCAATGAGTATCATGGGATGTGAAACTTAAACACTAACATTTTCAAGTTTTCATTCTAAATGAGGAAGGTTATTCCAAATAAAATAGGGAGAAAGAAGAGAAGAAAGGGAGAGAAAGTGTAGGAAGAAAAAATAGGAATCAAAACTTCAGTTGATTCCCCATTGGAAACAAACAAACCACACTTTGGTTTAAATTAGGGAACTAAAGACATTTCAAATTTATGGAGAATTTACAGTACCCTAAGAATAATACATAACATTTTCTTAGTCTTCAGTGATTTATGCCTAACACCTTCTCAAAGGATGCTCTCTGTACTTGTTTCAGAGACCTTGTGCACATTTGAAGGTATCTGACTACAACTGAAAGTGATTGAATTAACATGGCTTAATAAGTCAGCTGAGCCTTGGCAGCTGATGGTGAGCCTGTTGTTACAGGCACCTGATGTGTCTGTAAAGTAAAGCCTTCTAACCTTAGCCACCTTTTTGGTGGACATGATTAGCAGCAAAGGAGAAAGGAAGGATTGAAATGTATTTAACTTTTTAAAAGGAACTTTCCTTTGAAATTTCTATGAATATGTTTTCTTTGGATGTTTCCTGATTTCACTTAGTGTATAAATGTTCAATTGTTATAGCAGTATGAAGAATGCTTGCTAACTCTGTTAGCATCTTAACCTACAGTGAAAAGTCTAAGGGATTCAACCATGCAATGTATAAATGTCTCTGCAATATATAAATGTCTCAATTTTATCTTGAAGGTTTTCAGCAGAATGGGATGTTGCTGGTTTCTACAGAGGAAGCCTTTTAATTTACTTGAAATACCTATGCAATAATTGAATAGTATCAATAATTCTCTGGGAACTCATAATAAAATGCATATTTTATAGTTTTTGTGTGCCTATGCGGTACTGCCTTACCAGAAAGTCTTGCTTATGACAATAGATATGCAATAGTTTTATTATCCAATGTATCGTTTCTGAGATATCATGAGAAGTGAAACCCATGTAACAAAAACACTTCCATAATTTTTATACTTCTAATATTTGATGATGAATGGAAAGAAAAGGAAAATTCTAGAACTGTGTACATAAACTCACTTATGATGATTTTTAAAATTTTAAAAAAGAAAAAAAGTACTTTTCTGCCAACAGACTATACTCAGATCACCATGATGAGCAACAGATTGAGATTGTGACCTTTTTGGCTAGGTAGTCTGCAGCATGGATTTCTGCACTTAGGTGTGAAGTAGAGGTGGGGAAAAAGTGACTGAGAAGGTGAAGTTTCATGTTTAGGGAAGACTAATGCAACTTTTTAAAGCAATATTTTCCAGGATACTTTTAAGGTGCTAAAGAGGCAATAGGTCACTTAAATGATTTTTCAAAATGATTTTTCAGGTAAGCTGATGTCCACTGAGCTCAATGGGAATTACTACATATTTGCAAATTTTGCAAATCTAGTGCCTTTACTAGACATTCAGTTTCTTCCCCTTCTTTCCTGAGAGTTTTCTGCCTGGTTGCCTTTCCTTAGTTTGTCATTGAAAGATACAGGGAAATTGCTTGGTGGGGATAGATTTGGATATGGGGTAATGGGCAATTGTCTTTTTCTTGGCAAAGGTAAGATGGTTTCCAATAATTTTGTTTTCTAAACTTTAAGAAGGGCTTTGAGCAAAGCACAACCTGATGGCTCTCATTTCTTCTAAAAATGTACAACCCAACCTTGTATTCTACGTATTTTGATCTCAATATTTTTTCTTTACCCATGTAACTTCAGGCATTTTCTCTTAATCAATCTATGGATATTTCATGCTCTAAGTCTTTCCTCTTAAATTTTTCTCTCCACACCCTCAGATTGCTTTCATGCTTTTGTCCAAACTTCCTTGTTTTCCAAGGTCGATTGGGCTATGCTTCTTAGAATTGAATACATTAGTCTAAATTCTACTAGCTTTGTAGAAACAGATTATTGCTTCTTTGCTGTAAATCAAAATACTTCTGTATGTTCTACCCAAAGTTGTATTGTCCTTTTTCTGTAACATGCTATTGTGTAATTCATAGATTTCTATTCTGAAATTATATTGTATTAGTTTACTCATGTTTTGATGAACTTCATCTTGTTTCTTCATGTTCCACCTGTTCAGCTGAACCTGAAGAAATTCTATGTTTTATTTCTTTGCCTTTGTTCTAGAAAGGTCTTTTACTACATTTCCCAATTTATTATCATCCACTAATTATGCTGTTCAACCTCTTCTCAATTGTTTATGAAAATGCATCTCTTACATCTTCAGAGGATGTGAGGTAGAGTGAGCCCAGAGGAGGAAGGAGTGATACAGGCAGTTTTCCATCCTGATTGAGAGAATCAGAGGTAGCAGAAGCTACTAAAAGATTCATTGAAATGATAAAGCTCTTTTCTGATCCTACCCATGCTGGGATTTGTGATGATGTTCATTTTCAGTAGATGTTTAGCAGTCAAGGCTCCTGAGCTGGGTGCCTTTTGTTACCATCATTGCAGAGGGATATAGGTCATTACATATGACATCTAGGCTGGCTTGTCTACCTTAAGTATTTTTATAGTCTATGGACAGACAAATACTCTTTCAGAGAACTATTCAAAAGAGGATCCTATCTGAGGTGCTCTCTTTGGAAAAGCCTATTTTGTTTTAGAATGTACATGGGCCTTTGGTGGCTAGCAGCTACAGTAGGTGGTGTGGGTGTCCCACTACATCTTTAGCAAACCTCATATTTTACAGTAATCCTAGACTTGTAATGAATTTATGGGTTTTATAAACACAGGACAAGATTAACTCTCAGATGCAGTATCATTAATAGATTCAGCTTGTGTAGAAGTGTAAGCATTCCCTAGCTGTGGGAAGGCCTTGAGGAAAAAATAATACAGAAAACAGAAAATATTGGTTGCATCTACAAATGAAAACACAACAGAAACAAAGAGATTAAGTTCTTAACACAGAAAAATCCAGTAACTTTAAACCAGTCTTTCTTGGCTTATCTTTAATCAAATGTCACACTGATGCTGGCAATAAAGATTGTGGTTTAAATGCCTTGCAGATAGTAATCTATAAGGAAAAATCTTATAGAAGATCAATGAAATGAAATGTTAAAAGAGGGCATTGTCTCTGCTGCTTGTCGTTCATGGGCATCTCCACTCATATTAGTACATTTCCTCTGGTGAATAGTTTTATATGGACTATGGGAAATTAAACGGTGTCACTCAGAGATCAATATCTGCTGTATGAGGTTGATGACTCATTAGGTTTTTGAAGTTTAGCTAGGTCCATTAGCACCTAAGACATATGTAAGGATAACTGTCAAGTAACTGTGGGTCAAGTAACTCTAGGTGTTTCTGAACCTAAATTGAAAATTACCACTCTGTAGTAGGAGGATGCTGTATCATTTTGAAGTCATGTCCTTTAATTCACCTGCAATGTTGCAGAGATTAGGGAGTCATGTTATGGCAGCTTTGATTTTCAAAATGAGTGTTTCTGTTTAGATGACTTAACAGAAGCATTGTCTATTTTCCAAAAGCAGCAACAGCAGCAGCTTTTGCAAGATTTAGAAGCATTTAATAGAATATGAAAAGCAGGGATTACCCATATATTAGAGAAATGTCAATTACACTTCTGCTTGGAATAGTGGGTAAGGATTAATAGTAGATTTTCACAAATGCTGAAATGGGACTGAAAACACAATCTGATAGTCAATTAAAAGAAATTAGGTCATTTTGAGGAACCATCAAGTACCACTGAAACTACATGCCTGACTGTTCTGTTAAAGCTTCCCCTTCAATCAGCTCACAAGACATGCCTTTTGAACAGACTCAGATATGCTAATAAGCATTTCAGCTTAAAAGTGTTTGTCAGCAGTTTTAAAATATTCAAAACTCAACTCCTCATTCAAATTGCTTTCCTAAGGTTTAGCAGTATGCTTGGGAGCATCTGTCACAAAGCTCTTCCATAAAGAATCACACAGTGTGGTAGCTTAGTTCCTATTTCAGGTGATAAAGCAATACAATAAAGAATATGAGGTGAGGTGATTTCGCATAAAATTCTCCTGTTGAACACTTCTTCCTATAGAAACAGTTACACTGATATTCAGCAACAGAAAGCATCCTCAAAGTAATGGACCAGCTCCTTAGCTGCTGTAAACTTGCAGAGCTTCACTGACTGTGAATTCATCTGAGGTTCAGTGTAATTCACAGAATCTTACTGATATGGTACAGGAAGAGAGTCCAAACAGTTAAACATATTCAATACTGTTTTGTTTTGTTCTCTCTTTCTCTCTTTCTCTCTTTCTCTCTTTCTCTTTCTCTCTCTCTCTCTTTCTTTCTTTCAGTCTATCTTTCTTTCTGTCTTTCTTAGCAGGGTTTACCCATAATATTGTCTACCACAATACCTAACCCCACATTTATTACTTTCAGTAGGGATCCAGAGCAATACCTCAATTTTTGAAGTTTTGGAATTATCTGAAGGTGAAAAGTATAATTTACCTTTGTCTATACACAGGGTCAAATGAAAACCCGGGATGCAATTCTCTTGTCAAATCTTATGTTTGGTCATTTCAATAGCAAGGGAATATAAATCCTCTAAGTATAGTAAAACTACTGATAAAAAATATATAGGGAGAAAAATATTTTTTCCTACTCTTCCTTGCAGTCCAGCAAGATCATATAGAATGACTTTTAGCCGCTTCATATTCATCTGTGTATGTGGTGACAATGTTAAGAGCTGTAAAGTTCTTTAGTCATTTAATTTACATTTCTAGAGCCCTCCCAATAGATCACAGATATTATAAAGTGAACTGGATAAATGGTAAGTGAATATAGGAGCAGAAGTGACGTGCTTTAAAAACCAAACATGGACTAATCAGAGACTAGCTGTCTGTCATAGAGTTGAAAGCCTTGGAAAAGGTGTGTTAGTTTAATTGCTAATGATCCCCTGACATAAGGTAGTTTAAAAATACAGTGTAGCTGGTGAACTGTGAGATAAATGCGGGAGTAAAGAGCAAATCAGTCCTATTACAGTCTGGAAATCAGATCGGGGAGGTGGTTTGTCTCTAATCTCCACACATGCTGTAACGGGTCTGGCTGGGATGGAGTTAATTTTCTTCATAGCAGCCCATATGGTGCTGTTATGGATTTGTGATTAAAACCATGTTTATTACACACCCGTGTTTTGGCTATTGCTGAGCAGTGCTTGTGTAGCATTGAGGCTTTCTCGTTTTATCTCTCTGCTTCCCACAGCAAGTAGGCTGGTGGTGGGCAGGAAACTGGGAGGGGACACAGCCAAGACAGCTGACCAAAACTCGTGAAAGGAATATTCCATACCATATGACATCATGCTCAGCTATAAAACTGAGGTAGTAGAGGAAGAACAGGTGGGTTTTGTCTTATAAGGCAGCTGTTGCTTGGAGACTGGCTGGGCAATGGTCTGCTTGTGAGAAACGGTGAGTGATTGCCTCTGCATCACTTGCCACCCCCCCCTGCCCCTTCACTTATTAAACTATCTTTGTCTTGAGCCACAAGTTTTCTCACTTTTGCCCTTCCTAGTTTTTTCCCCATCCCACTAGGGGTGGGGAGTGAGTTAACAGCTGTTTAGATGCTTAGCTGCTGGCTTTGGTCAACCCACCACAGAGAGCAGGCAGAAATAATATTGAAAGTGTCAGTCCTTGATCCATTCCCTGGTAAGACCGCTAGTAAAATGAGAAATGGCTAAAGAAACGTGCTAGGGACTCTCTTACCTCACCAGTAGGTCTCAAACCATTCCACCTTCTCCTACTGTTTGCCTTTTCAGCAACACAGCACAGGCCTGGTTATGAAAACTGTTATCGATTCCTTTCAGTTGCCTCAGTTCTGTTAAAATCAATCTGTGTGAGAATACTGATCTAGAATTCAGCTATTTTCATACAGTTCCTTTACCCTTGGTGAGAGCAGATGAAACTAGGAGGGTGAATGGTCCCTGCTGGGCTCAGCTGTGGAAAATCTGGCTTTCCTCTCATGCTGTCACTGTTCTGCACTGACCAAGTGTAACACATTTTCAGCCCTGCAATCAAACATGGTGGCCGATGCAGGACTGAAGAGAATGTTACTTCGCGTGGTCTGAGAAAATATTAACTGGATGTACAGGCTGGAGCCTCTGCATTGTTTTTTTGTTGTTGTTTGTTTGTTTGTTTGTTTGTTTTTTGGGGGGTGGGAGAGGTGGCAGTAACACAAAGAGAACTGAGAAGAGCTGACAAAGGTAGTTAGATAGGAGCACTGATGGTAGAGATCTCTAGCTGCAGATGCTAGAAGTTCAAAGATATGTAAGAACTAAAAGATTTAAGTAGGTTTTTATTTATTTTATTTTATTTTATTTTATTTTATTTTATTTTATTTTATTTTTTCTTAGAGCATGCAGGCAATACCTTTATGAACTTGGTTAATTCTCTGGAGAAGGCACAGGTCACCTTTAGTGCACCATCAACAGCCAAAACAATAGGATCTAATGTGTAATAAAGAGAGAAAAAAGATTTAGCTTTTTTATAAAAGAACTTTCTATGTTTCAGAAGTAATCTGAGCTCTACCAGAGCAGCAGTAGCTAAGCCTTGTTAGTAATATGGTTATTTAACCCCAAGAGTCTCCTGTGGCTTCTTTAAAAAGCCCTTTTTATTCCAGCTATGCTACTTTTCTCCCCTGCAGTAATCCTTAGGGAAGCTATGTAGTGTATGCCTGTGTTCATTCTACATCACCAGCAAATCACTTTCACACTTGGTCAGGTCTCTTTGGGTTGATTGTCTACATTTACACTTCTGATTACAGCATCCTCAATTTAGCCTTGAGGCAAAGCAGCAAATCATATGCTGACAGCACCAGTCTTGAGATCTGTGATTGGATGCTCCTGCTTGACTTCTGAAATGAAATTCTGGGTGCAATCATGTCTGCTGGGAGTGCTGGTCCATCTGCTTGCTCTGAGGATGTCAGACAGGCACACAAATGTGCCTGCCAAAAAGTGTCATGGGGCATTCAGGCTGCTGGATCGTAGCTGAGTGAAACCTGCTTGCACCAGGCCTGGATCAATCTCAGGAGCAGCCTGAGGATGAGTGCTAATGAGTAATATGTTTGTAGCCACATTTCAGGTTTGTCTGTACTTCAGAGTTTTCCTGGCATAGTCCTTGGCCGATGTATAGTTATGCTGAAAGCCCCCCAGATAGACCCAGTGTTATGGGCAAGAACAGTTGTTCCAGGATAGCTTACTCTTTTGGAAAGAGGGTCTAGTTACCAACTGAGATGATTATTGATTGGTCAGCAGATAAGTCAACCATTACTCTTCGCAATCCTATACTTGTAGCATATTTACCTGGTGTATTTTCCAACGTAACTGTGTAAAGTAATTTGTGAACTAGTTTACGGGTAGTTTCCATGGCTCTCAGGTTGGAAAACACTATTTCTAAGCCTGTGTAAGCTGCAGCAGCAGTTAAAATATAGCCATATCAGCAAAATTCTGGTAAGTGTAGATTAGCCTGAGATAGTTCTGTGATGTCTTTGCAAAGTTAACAGACTGACAGCTCTAGGAGACAACAAATAACCAGTAAAACCTAAAGCCAGCAAGTTTGGATTGGGTAGATCACTGTAATGAATTCCACATGTGGCTGCAGATGAAAACTCAGCACAAACTGGATAGCAAGTGGCCATCATGAAAGGCATGACCGTACATAGCTAGCTCACCCAAATGGAACCACTAATTTTATCCCTATTAGCTTGAAGAAATTGAGGTACATTTGTTGACATAAACAGCACTTAAATAACACCGCAAAACAACATTTTATGTTGCAAGTGGTACAATTCCTCCTCTTTATCTATAGCTCATTCTATATATCATGGACAAAATTGAAGATGATCTCTCCAGAGTGGTAAAAATGCCATTTGTTAAAAGTGACAAATATAAGGAAAAAGTACCTTCCTTTCAGAGGGCGATCCTGATCATGGAATTCTCCCTACACTAAGGCACAATCTCTTACCCAGGAAAAAAATAGTATACTACCTAGCCAACTGCATATATTATTGCCTAATGTTAAAAGGACTGCAGAGGAAGAAAAGATAAAATAGCTGTACCTTATTCTTGTGGGCAACTTTTTTTGATCTGATCATAAAGCACATGCCCAAATGTGATGTTACCCTGTTCAGAGACTGCCTGAAAAGTTATTTATGGGTATTTTACATGAGGGCTTTTCTTGTTTATTTTGCACTCTTTTGGGTATTCGTATTCAGACTTCTGAAGATGGATTTTTCATTTCAAGTAGTGCATACCATAAAGTCTGTTTTTTTTTTTTTTCAAAGTTAGCACTAGTTTTCATTAGCAGAGTCACTCATATGTCCCATTAAAATGTGAATTTATTATTCTCAGATGTTTCTTATATGAGGATTTATTTCAATGTTTCCAGCAGCTGAGAATAGCTGTGCAGGTACATTGGAAACTGCTGCAGAGGAAGGTAAAGTGCTTTCAAATGTATGACTTCTGTTTCTATCTTTACCTCTCTTTCTCGTCTCTCCCCTCTGCTTTGGCTCAGATTCTGATTTTTTGCTCACCTTGAACAGTGCTTTATTGTCTATTTTACATTTGTTGGCCTACTCAAAGCACAAGCCTTCCTTGTGAGCTGTGGTCTCAGACTGCTTCTCTCTGTGTTGCAACATGTGCGTTTGGAAGAGATTTTATTCTGGGGGGAGGGTGGGGCAGGTTTTTTGCCTTTTTTGTTTGCTTGTTTGTTTGTTTGTTTTTAATAGGCTAACAGATTTCATCCATATATGAAAATTGCTAAAATAGTATTTCTCTGCTTTCTCGGAATGAAGCTTTGTGTAGCTCAGCTGAACAGGCAGGGCTGTAGGCAGTAGGCAGTTTGAAAAGGCTCACTTTTAATGTGTCACATACTCAAAATGTAACACAGGACTAGTGTTCACCTTCACCTTGACTCTTTGTCACCATGATGTAAATTTATCTTACTGGGAATACCAAATCCTTATGCTCGAACTCACCTTGATATGTGCAGACTGCTTGAGCCTGTGCTCCTGAGTTAATTCTCCAAATTGCCCTGTGGTTTCCAAGATATTGCCTGGACCTCAACCTGCTTATTTCTGTTGTTTCTATTTCTGCAGACTGTTTAATACCTGATTCTGATTATTTTTCATTTCCTGTAGCCTTCTCTATTCTAAACATGATTCTAATAAACTGAGGATGTCTGATCAACATGCTTTTAATTAGATAGAGGAACATACCAGGTTCTGGTTAATCTTTGGTATGAATGATGTAGGTTCCTAAGTTTGGAAGTGCCTATGTGGAAAAGATGCCTCCAACTGGAAGAATTAGAGGATGAGCTGAACTGCTTTTCTGTGCAGGAAATGGATTAATCACTTGGATAGGATGAAAATTAGGGATTAAGAAATTTAGATTTGTGGGTCTACAGGTCAGTGAGGTCCAAACTTCTGTTACAGCAAATGGATACCCAGTCAGTGCAGTCAGTGGAGCTTAAGAAGATATTTAGGCGGTCAGATGTTGAATGCTAACTTTATGATGAGATGAATTGTTCCACTGACTGAATTGATTATATTGGGAGTTTAGACATTCATGTTGTATATAGACATTAACTTTTATATCTCTTAATTTGGAGTTATTTAGATGTATTCCAGTTGTCTAAACATAAGTGTCTTAGTGCCATTAGAGATGGCCCTATGATAACCAAAAGATCCACACAGGTCTGTCATACAGGATATAGCATCTACAGGAGACTCCTGTCCTCTGGAGTGGTAGTTGGAGGCCAGCCAATGCATATTAGGGCATCTGAAATGCCACCAGACATTTGTGTTTATGCAACTGAATCCTACCTTTTACATCTATTTATCAAGACCAAAGTGGTGAAAATGATAAGTCATCCTGACGCCAGTTCATACTGTAAAGAACTGGGGTATGCATTGCTTTCAGTGCAAATACATGTAGAGTAGTTCTCTCTGGTCTTCTAACACATGCAGACAATATACTCTTCAGACTAGAGGGAATCAATCCAGAAAGGGTGTGAATAATAAATCTCAGAGCTGAGCATTATTTTGAGGGTGACCCTTGGCTGGGTAATAGGACAAGATATTCTAGATAGGTGCCATGACCAAATGGAAAGTGTTTTGAGTGGTTTACCATTTAAAAGTTTTGCTTATTAGGAACTGCAGCAGTGTCTGCAGCATGTTGTACAGAGAAATAAATGGAGTTGGACACACTGTTTTCTGCTCTAGTCTACAGAAATCAGAAAGGGAGAGGGAGAGAGGAGGGTAGAAGTTTCTTTGTGAATTTTCCCATGTCCATTGCCTGCTATGCTATGATGTATGTTCATTAGTGTCTTTATGACAGACCTCAGGGTCAGGAATCCACCACTTCCACATTACTTAGCTCTGTAGCACACATATAAGAAATGCAGACAATGTTGCCTTTAAACCTAGCGTTCCGTGCAATGGAAATTACTTGATGCCAAGACATTTAGGAAAAAAAAATGTTTGGAGCTTGGTGAAACCAATATTTCTATAAAAGTTTTTTCTGCTTTAAAATTTCCAGGTGTCTCTATTTCCACTGCAATACAAGTTTTCTTCATTACAATTTTGCATTGACTGTAATTATATGAAGAACTGAGCTCTTAGTTATTACAGTGGAAAAGTCTTAGTCATTACAGTAGAAGGAAATTTTAACAGAAGCATAACATCATATTTGTTTTAAATGATTTTCATGTTCCCAGACAGTCTTTGCAGGTGAGTGCTGAAGCTTCCTTCCTGCTATAAATAATAACTAAATAAATTTTAGACATTTTTCTTTTCCTGGCATAACCCAAATATTAGCCCATGAGAAAAGTGAGAGACAGGGAGGAAGAGAGTGTGTGAGGATTTATGTGTCACAGTTACTGTCTTGCAGTGCCAGAATAAACATTCTTCTGTGTGCTGTTATCTTTCAATAGCTTAATAGACCGAGTATTGAAACATTAATGCATAGTAAAGTCTTACTGTAGCCATAAGTAAAGCCCATCAGATATTTGAGTCCCAGATGCTTACTTCATTCCAGCAAAGTGCTGCAGTGGCAGTTCACTGCGTCAGTTGACTCAGCTCCTGGAGGCGTCAGAGCCATTGGTATCACATATGCTAAACACTAAAGCAGATCCGCCTGTGAATAGCAACAGAAAATGGAAATTGTATTAAGATAAAACCCTCATGCTATTTTCAGATTAAAATGAATTTTTTTTGTTATCCTTTTTGCTGCTCCTATAATCTTTGACTGCTCCCAGAAGAGTAAATTAAAAGCAGTGGCCTAAATTTCAGAAGTGATTAGTAAATTGGCAGCTTACTTTCAGGGGGCCCAATCTCTGCTGCCCAAAACAGGCTGAGTTTTTGGAGAAGTACATGCCTTTTCTGTAACATATGACATAATGTTGAGCTTTACTAGCATGTAATTTCTTTTAAGCTTAAAGCTTCTGGGAGCAAGAGTTTTAGACACCTTTTTATTAGTATGTTTTCTATCTTAGGATCCTTATACAACAAAAACAGGCAAATGAACCTACAAAATCTCTGCTGGACAGAAGTAACGTGCATTCAAGAAATCCCCCTATGCTTATAATTCTTGGTCCTCCCTTCCCCCTTGAACCATCCTATTCAACACAAGCTGTGCCATCAATATTTTCTTTTCTGTGCTAGGCCATTACTGTACAAGTGGGCATGACTTTTATGTCATTTTTGTCCTGGTTCAACAGCCCAATGGCTGGAACATCCTGGCATTTGAAAAACAAACAAACGAACAAACAAAAAAAACAAAATATGCACTGCCAACCTCAAATGTGCACTCTGTGCACATTACCCTGTGCACAGATACCTGGCTAGGAGTGTGAGACTAATATCGACAGTTTTTATCCCAGTTATTCCTTAGGCCCAAGAGACAAAACCAGTGCCATTCAGGCAAGAGTCCTCTCTGGTAGGCTCCATTCAGCCATGCAGGTCTACATGGCCCCTGCTTAAGACCTTGCTCTCCAGATAAGACTCACAGGGTGTGGGAGCATGTGGCTACAGGTGGGGGGAATGAAAAAAATGATAGGAAGAATGGTCACTTAGGTTTTCTGTGGGAAGAGCTTGGCACAGCTAGGAAGGGGAAATTAGTAAGGAGGTGAAAGAAGCATATTAGAGGAAGAAAATAAGGTAACAGAGGGTTAAAGCAACTGTTGGTTTAGTATTTGGAGAATGCCTTGACCAGCTTAAAACTAAGGCACAGTTTGCCTCAACAGTAAAACATTTTAAGTTCTTCTTTTGTAATGTGCTTTCTCAGCTAAGCACGATGCTAGTAACACCCCTTATAGGGATGGTGTAGGATGCTCTGGAGCACTGGATTCTGAAAAGACCTGACAAAGTGCTATATTTTGGCCACCATATACCTTGGAGCACCCAAAGCTGTCATGCAGAATAGACCTGCTGTGACCCAAGATAGTCTCTGTGTCACAGAAATGATAGAGAACCTCAGATACAGGCTGGAAAAAAACCTGTAGTATTTACCCAATGCCAAGGATGGAGAGTAAACAGTACAGTCCATAGTGAATATTTCTGCTGTCACTGACAGGTTAGACAAGAGGACGTTTTGCTGTAACTTCCAAGACTCTTAAGCCATTTCAGAAGGGAGTCAGAGGACACACAGGGTATGCTTAATTGCTTGTAAATTATCTTTTCATTTCCTTGGCAAATATGTTGGTATGTAAGTCTCAGTAGGACAAACGGAGGAGCTGCCTAAGCTCTTCAAAGATGAAGGATAGTAAGCCATTTATGCATAATCTAACTAATCTGTTTTCAACTTTGTAGTTTTTGACTTAACCCCTTCCTGCTCATAAATATAGCTGTTATCTGAAAGAGCCTCCTGTGCACTGCATATGATCTATATCCAAATTGGAAATCTGAGAGCTTCTCTTTACCCTCCCTCGTGTTCATCCATGCTGCCTCTGTCAACCTCCCACTTTTGTCTCATTTTGAGGAAATGTGGTATTCTGTTTTTGAATCATCTGTTTCACTTTCAAAGCACTTAGAGAAGAAGAAAAAAAAAGTACTACAGGGTTTCAAAACTATAATGACAAGAAAAGAGGAAAGGGCTAGGGTTCCAGCTGATATCTGGCACTTTATTGTGTTTAGAAATGTTTGCTGCTCTGTGCTGTTTGACTGACACAGCCAAGGAAGCAGTATTTTTTAATTGCCAACCTCCTGTCCTAGTTTTGTGCTGATGTAAACCACTGCCACTAATTATCTTATTACAAGAAAGTGGTTTTTTTTCCTCTTTCTCTCTCTCCAAATCCTTCCTTAATTAAGACCCTCTCCTTGTTGAAATCCACCCTACATTATTTATTTCCCTTGTTAGTAGCTGGCTGTCCCCTCTTCTCTTCTGCAGTACTCTCGTATCTTTAGTGTGAATGTTGACAGTATATTAGGTATAAGTGGTTTGGGGGCAGAGAGGGTAGTTGCTGTTTTTTTTTTTTTTCTTTTTGCTAGGGTTCTGAAAAGATTGCTTTTCAGTGCTGCAAGGACTCATATTTGGAAGTTTTTTAAAAATATAACTGTATGAATAACTTCAGTTAAAAAAAATCAAATGCAAAAAATATAGTTCCATATGAACTAATTTTATTTTCATTTTTACTTCTCTCAAAAACTAAAATCCAGAAAGAATCATTTCAGGAAAAATACAGCAAAATGTATCGTATCTTTTTGGAGTTTTAAATGAAATCAAAGCAGTGGAAATGAAAGAATGAAAGATATTTGCATAAACAGGAAGGAGACAAAAGTGCTACCTTTTATGCACATGAAGGCAGTAGTTAGGCAGTAGAGACCTTCTTGGTACTGAGCAAATACTGGTTAGTACCTGGTGGTACTTTCACCATACAAGTGTGCAGTAACTGAAACACAGCTTTAGTAGATTCTTTGAAAAGGATGATGATGACCCAGCCTATTGCAAGACTCTGATGCTATTCTGAAAAGGTAGTCAGTTTCCTGTAACTTTGTAAAGAAAACACTATTAAGGCTGTCTTGCTCTGTAAAGACAGAAAATTAACAGAACTCTTTGCTGGTAGGTGAGGTGTGTATATAATCTTGAGTGTTAGTAACAAAATCTACAAGAGACACAATGCATTATGATTATTTTTATTTTTCACTCACTGTAAGTGTAATACAGAAGTCCATCTATGATGTATTACTAATCCCAAGTACAGTTTCTCCCCTCTGGATCACCACCTGATTTAAATAATCTTTTCTTTTAAATAAAAAATATCTTTTCTTTTGTGGCTTATAATGGATGCTATGAACAGCAAATGCCTTTTAAAGCATCCACCTTGAACTGCTTCTATTATCCAGGCAGTTGACAGAGAATCAGAGGCTCTCTCTCCCATGCTGGCAGGTTTTCTAAATGGGGAGAATTTCCACCTTTCACATTATGGGGATAGAATTGTGAGCAAAAAGTTAGTAACACCAGCGTGTTTCATGTGAGGTTCTCCAGAGAGAGATGAGAACCCTCAGGAGAAGGCTTGGGTGGATCTTGTCAATGTATATAAATACCTGAAGGAAGGGTGTAAAGAAGACAGAGCCAGGCTCTTTTCAGTAGTGCCCAGTAACAGGGCAAGAGGCAATGGGCACAAACTGGAACACAGGTGGTTTGTCTGAACATCAGGAAAACCTTTACTGTGCAGGTAGCTGAGCACTGGCACATGTTGCTCAGAGAGTTGTGTGGTCTCTCTCCTTGGAGACCTTCAAAAGCTGTCTGGACATGATCCTGGGAACCTGTTCTGGGTGTCCCTGCTTGAGCAGGAGGTTGGACCACATGGCCTCCAGAGGTCCCTTCCAACCTCAGCCATTCTGTGATTCTGTAATTTGTGTTGGAGAGCTGGTTATAGCTAATGCATCTTGCTGGAAAAAAAAAAAAAAAAAAGATTATTTGAGTAACAGAAGCCTAATAGAAACACAATGTAGGATTGTTGCCTATTTTCAAGGCAAGTAACTTTTATGTACAAATAGTTGACCACCCTTAAAATTAATGAATTAATGTACTTAGACTCAAAGTAGTTAAAACCACTAGTAGGAACTAACAGAGATGCGACTTGGGAAGGAGGTGTAATACATACATGCAGTGACTTTTGCCTCTTGCTAATCACTTGAGTCAGTGAAAGGTTTAATTACTCCTGTCATTTCTTCACCTGTGTTCTGATCCTTCTGTTCCTCTTCTCCTGTGAGGATCAAGGATGATGAACTTAAATGTTGGCTTTTTCTGTCTGTACAGTGGGGTCAGTATTGACTCTTGAGTAGCCTGTGAACAGTGGTGTAGTAATTTACTGACAATCATTTTTTTCTCATGCACTTTTACTCATGATTAGGAAATGTCAGGTTTTACTTTTTTTTTCTTCTTTTTTCTTTTTATTGTGTTGATGAGGCGCCACCCAAATTGCATTGGGCATTCATTCCATTTTTGTTTCTTTTCTTTACTTGAGCAGTGCTTCAAATTTTTTTTTTCTTTGGGCAAATTTCTCCAACAAAGAAACTTAAAATAAGTTGTTAAACCAATCACATCAGTAGTATGTTCCTTAATACTAGTAGTAATAGCATTAAGCTATCAGCTATGCCACTCATTTATAATGGGGCAGGTAACTTTGTTAAATAGAAGGAATATTTACAACTTCCTTTGTACAAAGATTTATTTGAACCTTGTGTGAAAGAATGTTGTATGAGTGGTGTGCTCGTTTCATTTTGGAACAATTTAGTAGAGAATCTTAGAAGAAATAATTACATAGACGTATATATTTAACAGAAAGATTAGAAATATTTCCCCCCCCATTTTTGAACTAGATTTATATAATGGTGGACTGCAAATACATTTGGTGGTGCAAATTTTGCTTCTGGAACAAGAAAAAAGGAAATTAGTATCTGAAAGTAAGGTCTTTAGTCTTTTCAGTCAGATTTTGAAGATCATTATTTTTTGATGTTATATTTTCTTTCAAATAAGCATTTTAATATTATATAGCTACTTTTAACTCTCCAACCATCTGTAACTAATGTTGTTTTCTCAAAAAAACTACTAACATCTGTTTATATGCAATTACAATTGTAGGCATGTAGAATATTACCTCAAACTTAATATTTGGCTAAAAGCTTGGGACTCTGGAATGATGTTAAAATTAACTTGCAATTTATTATGCTTAGACATTGGTTTAGAAAAGCGCATTGAATTACACAGTATGTCTGTTGACATACGGTTAAATCTGAAAGGCACATCACTGTCTGATTTTAGTTCTAGTCTTTTTAGACACTAACTAGTATAAAAAAAATAGTAATCTGCAAACTTCATCTCTGTTATTCTAATTTAAAGAATTTTTAAATACTTAAAACTAGTTCAACTTCTGATTAATCTCTCTAGTAATTCAAGCATATTTTGATGTTATTTTAGTAATCTAGAGAGGAAAAAACCCTCAAAAAGGAAAATATATGCTGACTTAAGAACAGAACACGTTTTCTTTAGTTCTACAAAAATGGTTTCGTCTGTATGAAAGCACTCTTTCAGGAGATAGAAGTTTAAAACCAGTGACAAGGCTATGCTAATGCACAGAAATTACAAACTAGAAGTGTCCCATGAGTTCTTATTCTCCAAAGTAACTAAACTGTAGAAACATTTTTTTTTTCATAATTTCAGTTTGCATAGGCTAAACGGTAAAACCTAACCACAGTAAAAAATTCTTTACAAATTATTTTTCATTACAGCATACCTTTAAATTAACACTCAAATGTGATTATTTTGATTTCCTATTGTAATGTAACATATGAAATGTCAAAAAAAAGTTTATCCTTAACTATATATTTTGCAGTAGCTATGCAAAAGAGAAGGAAAAGGTGTTTCTGCAGTTATGGAAGAGGGTAAAACTGGATGCTATTGGGAATCTTCTTGCATGTCAAATGTACATCCATGGTAGCAATGGATTCTGATGAAGGTGTGGAGATTCCTTCCACTGTCGTTGACACATTTCTATTGACAACAGACTGGGCCTGCTGTGAATATATGGCATGGATCCAGGTGTGAGACTATGAAGATGGCAATGTTAGCTCAGGAGGTGGAAGTTCTGTTAATTACTCCATGTTCTTTGACTTTGCTGTAGTTTTGAATTTTTTTAGGACCTTGCTGTTTCTTTCAGCTATCACAAACTGTTTTTATCTGCAGTCAGAAAGACTATCATAATACAGTGCTGAAATTTTGTCTTAATTTAGAAAAGGAGTTTGAATTCAGTCCATAACTAGGTGATTGGTAGCTTGCAAAATTACACTGTGATCAAGTCAGTGCAGTCATCAAAGCATACTTAGTCTTGGGTTAATAAATACATTGTAATGAAAAATCTTTTCAGCTGTAATGTAATTTCTCATCTACATAATGTATTCACCCCTTTGAGCATCTACTCTTTATTTATTCATTCAAAAATCAGCTTTTAGTTCTCAATTCCACAGAGACCAGGAATACTGACAGTAGATGTTTGTTCTTCAACCTTATAACTGGACTCAGAAATGATTTTTGTAGTTCTTCTTTCCCCAAATAGCAGTGATCAAACTGTCTGTAACTAGACCATTCTGCATATTGTTAATAATAATGATGGAAGAAGACAAGAAACTATCCTGAGTCTCTCTAGTAGCTTTCATAGATGAAAGCCTACATTTTGCCTGACTGATTTTCAGGCCTTCTGCAAAAGGATTCCTTCAAATGTCATTCTGGGATATGTATCACAAAGTATTTCACTCTGATATTAACTCTGTTATAGGGTAGCTGGGATTTTGGGATGTCATGTCTATTTCTGATTATCCTTTTTTTACAGAAGTGGAATTCTGGCTAGTTTTGGGACAAAGAAGGACAGCTAGGATGACCAGAGAGCATGTGATAGATATCATCTAAAGAGTGAGAGAACTTTCTTTCCCTCTTCCATTTCTTAACACAGCAAGATGAAGACTTGAAAGGGATATAAATACTTTCTATCAAGGGAGTTCAACAGTTCTTCTTCCTTTCAGTAATGAATTAATGTACAAGATTTGCCCCAGGTTCAAAGGAGTTTAACTTTTAGGCTGAAAACAAGAAGGCTTCTGATCAAAAGTTTGATGAAGCTTTGGAAGAGGCATTGAAAGAAGAATGGATCTCAATGACAAATGGCTTTATCTTATGTTAAAATGGAGCTTTAATGGAAGAGACATAGTGATGCAATTACCCTCATTTGCAGATTATACCCCAACAAAACCCATTCTGATTGTAGAGACCTGTATGAAATGCTCCATAGGGCCCCATCAAGAGGCGCACTCTCTTGTGGAGCATTCGTGGCAAATAAATTATTTGTACAGTTCATAATCAGTTTCTTTTGCAACCCTTCAGTGACTGGCTATAGAGAGTAGCTCAACAGCTGCAGAGATGGATTCTTTAATTTAATTTAGTTTTATTTTTATGCTGCTTGCATCCTTTCTGCTTAGTATTGAAAAATGCCAATACTGTGGGATAAAGACTGGTCATAAAGGCAGTGTGTATGAGGGCATATTTCATTATTGTTATTTTATTGTGAAGGAGACTCTCTTGTGAGTTACTGAACTTTGGACCAGATATACATGCAAGCCATTCTCTTGTCTTCTGTCTTGATCAATCACAGTCAGATTGCATTAAATAAATCTTCAACTAGGGGGGCAGGAATGAGAATTCAAACCAATTCCCTTAGTGAATGACACTTAGCACTTAATCCAAAAAGTGCTGATAAGGCTTTCTTCCCTTGAGCCCTCTTTGGGATGCTTAGAAATAAAGCACCAGCATGAAAAATGCTGTAAGGTTATTCTGTCTCTGTCTTAGTGTCTTTGGTGTTTTAAAAACAAAATAAATATTTGAATTTACAAGTGCTGATCTGAGATTTTTGGAGTCTTGCTTTTTTAGTCCTAGAGAATTTCTACTGACATTTCAAAATCCTTTGGAACTCCATCTGAAGAATTGCTGTTTAGAAGCCTTAAGCCTCTTAAAGTCTGCATGGCAATAGAATCTGAAAGGTTTGATTTCTCTGCTTTAGTACCAAATAAAGTTACTGGCAATTTCCTTTTTCTTTTTTTTTTTTTTTCTTTCCCTGTTTTTTTTCTCCATATGAGACTCTTGTTTTCTATATGTGATGGTTCAAATTGTCTTAGTCTGTTTTCTCTCTTTTCCTTCCCTTCACATTCTGTCTTTTTAATTCCTCTAGTCTGTGAGTTTTTTTTTTATTAATGATAAATATAAAGTGATACAATCCTTCTTGAAGAATTCAATTCTGTGATTTTATTAGAGATCTGATTGTTCAAACTGCAATTTATCTGTAATCTCCCGTATTGCAAAGGACTATCAAGACTGATCTATATTCTTGTTGATGGGTCATGTTACCTCCCTTAATTGAATGTATAGCATTCTGTAAGTGATTTCAAATATGGAGTAGGGTAATTCCAAATACACTTCTATAAAATCTATATTAGTGAGGCCCTGAAAGTGAATATTGTACTCTAAGGATGTTATTTGTAATGGTGTGGTCACGGTAGATGGTAGAGGTGGCTTTCACAGGCAGGATTTCTTCCTTGGCTGCTCCAAAGATAGTACTTCCTGGTGCCAGTTTCTTAATTGCTATTAGAGGTAGAAGAACAAACTGGTCTGCTGAACTTAGTACTACTGAGTGTCAGCAGGTCTCAAACCACAATCGATGCAAGAGTCTGCAATGAAAGAAGACTGAGCAGAATTGTGTTTCATTTGCCATAAACTAGGAGTGTGCATGTGAACAGTGTAATACATGGTAAAGTATTCAGCTAAAGGAGCTGCACCCCGATATTGTTCATTCACATGAAAGGTACGAATTCTTTAGCACTGTGTGTATCCTTCCTTGATATTTAATATATTATATTCATAATGAAAATATCTAAATGTATTTGGTTGTCCAAAATCTAATATTAATGTAAATGGTCTACCTCAAAATATATCTGATATTACAGATACAAGAAGACTTGGACAACAGCTGGCTGTACCTGTAATTGCTCTTAAAATGGGAGAATATAAAAGGAGATTGGACAAGATTTGACTAAACTAATTACAATCTCAAATGCACTAAAATCTGTTTCTACACTGAAATCAATGGAAACCTGTGCCCTTTAAAAACTTAGTCCAACTACATAATTAGAACATGTGTAATGCAGAATTATCCTTAACACTTTATTTCACCAAAATTGCTCTGTTGTGACACCATTTTTTTTCATGCACATCAACAAAGTGTAGATCTATGTAAAACTTCCATGTAATGCTTGTATGCAGGGAAAAACCCTAAGGAAAAAGACCCTGCTGCAAGCAGTACACACGCTTGAGTACGTTGTTTGAGTTAAAACTCTAGCAGCTGCTTAAGTGCTGAGTCAGAGCCTTAGAAATCAATACAAGTATCAACCAGCTTCTATAAACTGACACGGTCTAGTTCTCCGCACAGTCCTTCAGACTTAATTAGACATGAACTGAATTGCAATGGTGTCTTCATCCCCATTCACTCAGACTGCTTACCTCTGCATGGTTCCTATTGCACGTGTTCCTCATCGCAATGTATCCCATTCTGACCTTTCCCATTCTGACCATACCCCTGATTGGTTTGCTGGCTTGGTGTGGGCAAAAAGTCTCCAGAAACTGAGAGAAGAAATAAGGAAGGTGAGGAAAAAGTAAACTTTAGGTGAATCAGTTTATTGATGTGTCATGTTCATATCTTACATCAAGAACTTGTTTGCTAATTTTCTGAATCAGGTAAGAAAGGATTTCAGATCTGAAAGTGTTTGTATACACTCACATACTATCCATGTGCTCTTATGTATTTAATTCTATCATTTTTGTATGTTTCTGTGTGCATTTTATGTACGTAAAGCCACATGTAAAATCAATCTTTCCATTTGTTGATGTGAGTGAAGATTTCCTCCATTCTTTGTTGTATGTGTATTTTCTCTGGTATTTGTGAACCTTTTTTCCTCAGTGTTATTTATTGTAAGAGAGAGATTGTCCATTAAGACTTTCTAGGCCAATTCAAAAGCTGTTATTTAGACTCCTGATTCCATTAGTGCTTACATCAGTTAAAATGCCTAGGAGATCATGATGAACAGTATTCCCCTAACCTGCATTCTCCTCCTTGAAAAAACTACCATGTGGAAACTCTGTTTTTCCCCCTCTGATAATTCTAGGTAGAGGTTAAAATAGATGAAAGAACTGAAGCAGTGGGATGAGATAACATTGGCTGAATTGTGTAAAGCTGTAGAGGCAGGTCTGTTCAGCTAGCGAAGGGCCTATATCCTCACTTGATGAAGTGTTCTGTGAGTGTACTATTTTTTCAGAAATGTACTGTGTGTAGGCAGAATAAATGGAACTCAGATGTGGTGAAAAAGATTGTACATGTACATGAAAATGCAATTACTTCCCATGAATGTGGCAGGAAGAAGCTTAATATTGTGCACCATACAAAGTCAATAGAACTTGTTTCTAGAGAGCTTATACTTTCTTTCTTTTGCTCATGCTAGAAGAATAAGTTAACTTTAGATCTGGCATCCATATACCTCACCAAAATATCTCTCTGATATAGGAGAGGGGAAAAAAAAAAAAAAAAGAAATAAGGACTGACTATCTAATTCCATTCATTATGTTTGCTATTCTACCTACTTACATTTCTGATAAAAGTCAAAAGTCCTAGGGAGTTTATCATGTCTCTTGATTAGAATCATCTAGGTTGGAAGAGATCCTTAAGATCATCAAGTCCAACCATCAACCTAACACTACAAAGTCTACCACTAAACCATGTCCCTATGCACTACGTCCACGTCTCTTAAATACCTCCAGGGATGGGGACTCCACCACTTCTCTGGTCAGCCCGTTCCAATCCTAACCACCCTTTCCCTGAAGAAATTCTTCCTAATATCCAATTTAAACTTCCCCTGGCACAACTTGAGGCCGTTTCATCATGTCCTATCACTTGTCACCTGAGAAAAGAGACCCACACTCACTTCACTACAACCTCCTTTAAGGTAGTTGTTGACAGTGATGGAGTCTCTCCTCAGCGTCCTCTTGTCCAGACTAAACTCCAGTTCCCTTAGCCACTCCTTATATGTCTTGTTTTCCATTTCCTTCACCAGCTTTGTTGCTCTCTGAACTCATTCCAGCAATATAATATCCTTCTCGTAGTGAGGGGCCCAAAACTGAATACAATAAATGAGGTGCGGTCTCACCAGTGCCAACTATGGAGGGACAATCACTTCCCTAGTCCTGCTGGCCACACTATTTCTGATACAAGCCAGGATGCTGTTGGCCTTCTTGGCCACCTGGGCACACTGCTGGCTCATGTTCTGCCAGCTGTTGACCAGCCCCCCCAGCTCCTTTTCTGCTGGGCAGCTTTCCAGCCACTCTTCCCAATGGCTGTACAGCTGCATGGGTTTGTTATGACCCAAGTGCAGCACCTGGCATTCAGCTTTGTTGGGTGCCATACAATTGGATGAGACCCATCATTCTAGCCTATCCAGATCCCTCTGCAGAGCCTTTCTACCTTCAAGCACATCAGCACTCCTGCCGAACTTGGTGTCACCTGCAAAGTTACAGTGCAGTTGATCCCCTCATCCAGATCATCCATAAAATTATTAAACAAAACTAGCCCTGATACTGAGTCCTGGGGAACACCTCTTGCAACCAGCCACCAGCCAGATTTAACTCCATTCACAATGATCCTTTTGGCCTGACCATCCAGCCAACTTTTTACCCAGTGACCAGCACATTCATCTAAGCCATGAGCAGCCCTTTTCTCCAGGAGAATGCTGTGGGAAACAGTATCAATTAAACTAGTGTTACAAAGCTCTAATGAAAGAAGAAGGCAATATTATGAGATTTTTGTTACCGATTGCAGTCTGAACATTCCATATTCAAGTTCTGAGTTCTACCGAACACCAAGAAATATTCTCAGTCGTCAGCTCCTGTGTAGCCTATAGCTGAAATTCCTCCAGGGAAGATTCAGTGAAACAGTTTGAACACATTCCCCAAACTGATAATCTCTTACCAGACAAACAAAATACTGGAGTTAATGTTTTCCAAAGTACTCAGCACTAACTCTCCTTCTGACTGAAATCAGATCTCATTGGTTTCATCAGAATAACATTATGCTTACCAACCTAGTTGCTTTTGGGCTATCAAAGCAACCAAAACAAGGCCTGCCTTCCTTTTCCAGTGCATCTTGAAGGTGGTTACTTCCACCTTATTTTCTTTCTGTTGAGTTAAATTTTGACAGCACACTGTTTTGTCATGGTGTGATTTCAGATCAAAGCTTCTGTGCTTTGATTTAACACAAAGATTTGATGAAATTCACACACTATATTCAGCTTAAACTATTTCTTGTCTTCCAACTTTCTGCTTGCCTTTTTTTTTTTTTTTAATCTTTGGACCCTTTTCATTCCCTATTCATCCTTTCCATCTTAGTTGCTGACTTTTCCTCTGGATCTTCAATCTCTTATCTTCATTTGATCTGTAGTACTGGTTTGAGTCTTCCACTTATGAAGTGAAATGCTCTCAACTCAGTGCAGACTGTTCTGTTACCTGTGTTGAATGTCCTTTATCTGACCATTGTCTTCCCTTGTTCCTGAGGTCATCAGCTTCCCCTTTCTGTCTGTCACTCAGCTGTTCCATGGCTTAAAATGCCTATTGGTCAAATCAGTCTGTTTTGTTCTTAATGTGCTGCTTCCCTCCCTTCTATAGTTATAGTCCTTTGTTCCTTGTATTCCTCCTCACTGGTCTGTATATCTTCTATCTCTAGTCAGAAAACACTTCCAGAAACTATTTGCTACTTCACCTTATTCACAGATTCAGAAATCTGTCACTTCCTCTTCTTTTCTAATCTCTTCTATGTGACTCAGCCCATTGCATTTCTTGATCTTATTTCATCATCCCTATGCTTTTTTTTGTTACTCTTTCTGTTTCTCTTCAACCCTCCTCTGTTTTTTCTAGTTACCATACAAACAGATTTTAAAGCTTTTCCATATTAGAAAACAAAAGAATGAAGTACCCACCACTTAGTATATCTGACTCACCAAGGACCACCCATTTCCCCTCTGCCTTTCATACCTAAATTCTCCTACCATTCTGTTCTACAAGAATCAAGTGTGTATATTGCTCTCTTCACCTTTTTGAGATTGAGCACTAACCCTAAAAATGCTCTTGCCAAAAATACATAAAAATATTATCAAAAGTGTAGCAATTTAGGATCTTATACTGCCATCAACCCTTATCATCCTGGCCAATGCTATGCTATTGTTTCCTGTGCCTGTCTGTATTATTTTTTATCTTTCATATTTAGATTGATGCAAGGACAGTGACTTTTTTGCTGGTCTCTTTTTCACAGAGTGTAGTAGTGGGGTACAACCCTCATTCAAGAATAAGAGTTCCCCAAATTATGCTAAAATAAATCATAATTATTAAGAATCAGGTGATGGTTTTTCAGTGGCGATGTAGTCACATGATGTATAATGGATTTTGGAACCTCTGAGACTGAAAAGGGTTTCAAATTTAAAACGTCCTCTTTTTCTCCCTATTTGTTTTGATCAAGTGTATTCATGCTTTTTATTATTATTATTATTATTTTTTATATACCAGTCATTGTTCTTATTGTTCTTAATGTTTTTCTTTAATGAAAAAATTGCGCTAATTTCAGCCAGCACCTGAACTTAACTATGTATTACTAATATCATGCTGGAGGTCACAAATGACTTCAGATAGCTATACTCCAGTGGGTTATTAAATTGTGAAATGTCCTCAGAATATTTTGCTCCTGCACACATCACTGAGTTGTCCGTTTAAGTTAGTAGTATCTTGTGAGTGAAGACCTGGTGAGCACTGAGCTTGCTGCTCTATGTGCAAGGGACAGACATCAAATCATGTCTCTGAAGTGTCCTTCAAATCTTCCTCAGAACTGCACTCTGCTAGGCTAAAAGATTTGCACTGGGAATAAATATTAGATGTTATTAATTCCTAGGACCCATGCTACTGAGATGTAGCTTCTTATTGTAAGATTGCCTTACCTATTGGCACAAAGAAAAACTGCATTTGACATGTGACATGCGGTAGATCAGTAGCTAGAGAGTCCTATTGCCCTACATATATTTATTGCAATTACACCTGAAGAATTACAGGAACAGAATGGAATTTCTCCCTTTGGTATTATGAAGAAGCATAATTTGATTATACAGTTATCATTAGCATGATTCCCATAAAAACAAACAAGCAAACAAACAACAGAACCCACAAAAGATCTGGAAAAAAAATCAACTCCTACAAAAGATTTATCTATTATTTTTTTTTTGGACGGAAAAGAAAATAGCACTGAAAAACATCTGGAGTGAGCATCCTTAGACTCTTACTGATGTGGGGTTTCCAGGACTGATCCTATATATGAGTGTTCTGATTTCTTTCTCAGAAGAATGAAGATCATTATGAACTCTCTAGTACAGGTGCTATATAGACAGTAGCTTGCCTACACAGTTTGAATACTTTTGCATTTGAATGTTCTTTACTATGCCTTTTTGAAAAATATATTTTTTTAACAGAATCAATTCTTTTTAGTTCAGATATGTCAGTCAATAGGATGCAGATGTAATGAACAGTCCCCTCCCTCTCTTTTTCTCCCCTCCCTTTAAAAAGCAGAGTAATGTACTGATCGTAGCTCCCTGGAGTCTGACCATTTAAGAGAATAAGAGTATGTCTTACCTGCCAATACCTCTCTGAGCTTTGCAATGGAACTGTATTGCCACAGTGTTATTACCTTCTTTGCTGAACAACCCAGTGTGTGCACCCCTTACTATAAGTTGCTATCCTACTGTAGTCTCATTTTAGAAAACTAAATGGATATGGTAGTTTAACAAGAAACTGAAATATCTGAGAAATGCTGAAAAGGGTCTATTCAGACATGCCTTATTTTACAATGAAATAGTTGCAGGTTTCAAAAATGGATTGTCATTCCACTAGAAGGCAAAGAAACACTGTTTTGCCCTATACACACCTGTCTGGCTATAGAATAATAACTTTAGACAAAAGCTGAATATTGTCATCTTTGACATTTTGCATTTATTATATGCTTAATTTTTCCATAAATTATAACATTCATCAATTATGATTGAATGGTGGTTAATCAGGTATTACTAATCAAAATCATATTAAACAGTCAGTGCAATATGGATAAGGGCATGATGAAGAAAATATCTGCAGTCTAAAAGGTACTCTTTAGCAGGATGCCATTTTAAACAAGGTGTTAAGAGAGGTAATGTGGGTGTGTGTATTAAGCACTTTGGCAGAAGTTGAGTTCATAATGATATGAGCTCTGGTGAGCTGGTCAATGGTGATAGAGGATATATTAAGCCAAACTGACAACTGAATGCTTTTAAGCTGCTCCTTTTAACTGTAATATAAGAGAAAAGTTGGAGGGAAGAAAGAGAAGAAAGAAGGAGGAGGGGGAGAGGGACAGAGAGAAGGAGATGGAGAACTTTTTGAACCCAACAACAATATGCTGACTATTTGAGATATTGAAGCATGCCATTCCAGCTGCACTGGTGCAATCTTCATCTGTTGAAGGAGTAAAAAGTCGGAGTAAAAAACAGTATTAGACCTCTGCCAAACACCTTGTATTGGTGGTTGACCCCCACCAGGAAAATGAAGGTATTTTTAAAACAATCTGTTCTACCTTCAGCCCAATTTCACTGGCTCTCATAGGCTATACAGCTGCTGTACTTCAGGCTGCTGTCTCCCTTACCAAATGTAGTGGCCAGGCCTCTACTACTTGGAGGACCCCCTAACAAAAAGTTGTTCTCAGGTAGCCAAGTCTGTAAGTTTTAAGTTGCTTTGCATTGTCAGTGTATGTCAAGTGCACACAATATGAGTTAGAATACTAAAAAGAGTGATTATAATTATATTTTTTAATCAGAGTTTTCAATGCAAAACTCTTTTTCATTAGCTCTGTATTTTGCTCAGTGTGGTAAACATTAGACACTGACCCTAACCTGACTTTGTGGGGATTTTAATTGCTTTCTATTTATCTGTGATATAGACAAATAGTAGCTATCTAGAAATCCCTTGTTATTTCTTTGGAAAGGGGCTGCTGACATGGTCCACATGGGTTTGCTGGCAAAATAATTTGTTTAAATCCTATCTCTGTGACTATTACGCTTAGTATCATGTTCATTGATGGAGTGGCATATCTTGTATCTTGTATGTGGAGAGCAATCAAGTGGTTGCTTTGTTGATAAACTGGTTAACCTATGAGTTTGGGTTCAGTCATTCTAATTTGTATGCACAGGAAAATCCTATTTCTCAGATAAAGCAGACAGATTAGCATCTTTGAAATTCTCTATTTATCCATTGATGAGGGTTTAGTACACTTAATTTCCCAGCATTCTCCTAACAATATGTCCCAAACTCCAGCTGTAGGGACTTTTTCTCAAAAGATGCATCTAAGCACTTCAAATCCATGTCTTTAGCTAAGATTTCCAAAAGATTAGCAATTAATCATATGGAAAGTTCTTTTCTATAGGTTTTGTTTCATGTGGAATAACCAGATTGAAATGTCACTTAGTTGCTTAAATATCTTCACAAGGGAGTTAAGAGCCTTGTACTGGGTCTGGCCGGGATAGAGTTAACTTTCCCTGCAGCAGCCCTTGTAGCTAGAACAGTCCTGGTATCACACCAGTGTTTTGGCTACTGCCCAGCAGTGCTGGCACAGTACCAAGACTCTCTTCAGACCCCCCAAAGCCAGTAGGTGGGGGTGGGCAAGAAATGGGGAGGGGACATCACCAGGGCAGCTGACCTAAACCAACCAAAGGGATATTCCATGCCATGGGATGTCACACTCAGTAATAAAAGCTGGGAAAGGGAAGGAGAAGGGGGTTGCTCTTGTTACGAAGACGTCTGTCCTTCGGAACAACCACTGCGG
>VXAA01004295.1:751787-784050 GCA_013399115.1 Anseranas semipalmata
TTTTTTCTTGTGATCTTCTTCTTATAAGATGTAACAGTAACAGTAAAAACAGTAGAGATCCTGGTGAAAGGAATAAATCTTTGGCTTTATTGCTGTAGAACTACGTAAGAGACAGTTGAATGCAACTCTTGCTATATGTTTGATTGAATAATGTCAAGAGAAAATAGTATAAGTCATTGAAAAGAAACGAGAAATTTCTTAAAAGGCATTTCTAAAGGCTCACAGAATTAATTAAAAAATAGGTGTAAAATAACATTATCTATTATTCTTTAACATTTCTAGGAATCCTGATTCAAGACTTCTGAGATTGAGATTTGTGTCATTTTTGTTTTTTAAGGGTCATGTTTCTCAGTAGCATATTGAATCACTTGTAATGACAGCTTGGTAACATATTTCTTAGAAACAGCTGAAAATAGGAGATATTGTCAACAGAATGCTTCTGACTATGATGAAATATAAAGCTTTTCTTCCCCTCTGATTCTTCAGAAACATGGTGACAAATTGTCCTACTACTGTCAAGCTAAACTTCTGATCCTAAATTGCTCACGTCATGCCTTAACTAAAGATTGTGCTGAGTCTCAGGTCATATATTTAGATCAGAATTTCTCAGTGTCCATGGACATGTGCAGATTTTTCATCCTGAAAAATACACACTCACATTGGCTGCTACCACCAATTTCATTGCAGGACGCCAGATTTGTATCTGTGTCCATACCTAAATTTCCACAGGTGGGTTTAGAGTAACTATTTTGATTCACAGCTATCTTTGCTCTAACATACTGTAAAGCACAAATTGCTTCCATATTCTAGTGTTTCAAATATACTGCTGCCAGGATTACCTCTTTTCTTGCTGTACTGACCATATATTCAATCTCACTCTTTGTCTTCATCTTGAACATTTCATCTATTTTTTTCTCAATTTACTTGTCTTTTACCTATAGCTTCTTGCACTGAAGAGTCTAAATGCTTGGGCAAGCAAGATCTGTGTAATGTGTGACCTAAGAATGGTTAAAATTTGCCATGGGATTTCCGTTTGTGTTTGTCCTATTGCTGGTAATAATGACAGTTTAAAAAGTACATTGAAATCTGAATATGGAAAGAACCATTTTCTGGTTCTTTATTTTCTTTCTCTATTTTCTTAGAATTTAATAGATAATTTCAATTGGAGATCATTCATCAGAGTAGTAGTTATAAATTATAATATTAGGCTTGTTCTATTCATGGTTATATAGAAAGAGACCTACATGAAAACAGAATTTCTTTATCAATGAATTTCACTCTTTATTTCTCGTTTTTGAAAATTGATCTGTTCTTTCTTGTTATGCGCAGCTGTCATAACAAATGATCAGTGGAGACATGGACACTGAGAGCACTTAGTTTTCCTGAAATGAAGTCTCTGAAGGACAAAAAAGAAAAGAATACAAAATCCATCTATTTTGACAGAGGAAGTCACTCTATTATCTTATCAGACTGTATAGTCTGACAGGGAGCTGGTACCTGTTACCTGCCTCTTATGGTACCTGTATTCTCAAAGGACATCTATATTGGTGTTAGCTGGGATTTGCAATACTGCTGGACGTTGGAGTCTTGGATTACTTCAAGGAATTGGGAAATTGTGTTTCCCAATTCTGAGTGCCTGATTTCAAAGTTGGGTTTGAAACCTAACTATGATCAACTAAATCAGCTATGTTAGGGAACTAGCATTTCATTTGGTCCTCTGAAATCATCACTTTACCAAACCAAGCTGGTTGATGATACAGTTTTATTTAATGTATTTCATTTATTGTCTCATCTTAGAGGAAAGTGCATATTTTTGTAAAATACACTTAATGGACAGCAAAGTGGAAAAAACAAAGTACACTCCTTCCCTCCTAAAAAAACAATGCTATTTTGTGAAGAGATTTAAATGTAAAATCAAATCTTCCACTTTGGTTCTAATGTGAGGTATCTACTGTGTTCTGCTTGACAGGTTCTTAGACTAAAAAGTCTGTGGTATTGTAAGATAATACCTATTCTAGTATAGTTCTGATACTAAGGATACTATTTAAGGGCTACACACACACACAAAACCAACAAACCAACCAAACAACAACCAACCAAACAAACAAATCCAACAAAAACACAGAGGGGAAGGATCAGGAGGAGGAAGAAAAGCTGCAGTGAACTAAGTGTATGACACAGAAAAATAGAATTATGTTTTTTTCTTTTTTTTTTCTAAATCTATTTTTCTAAAAGGAGAAAAATATTTTATAACAATAACCTCTCTCATTTTGTACCCTACAAAGTTTTAAAATGTTTGTGATAATTCTTCCAGTATGCAGTTAACGTTAAATTCTTAGAAATATTTTTCCATATAATTAAACAATGCTGTTTTGAATTTCCTTGCATATCATATGTCTTGTAGGTGGGCTTTTCAGCACAGTCATATGTTTCTAAAAGGTATTCACCTGCAGTAACTTTTAGATGTTTTCTACACTGAAATGGCTCCAAAAGTGCAATACCATAGGTCTCCAGGGAGATGACATGTCCCAAGTCAATATTATGTGCGCAAAACATTTACACAATTGACCAAAATGATTCCTTTGGTCCCCTTATGGCATCTTAAAAACACTTTAATGTATATCTGCATAGCTGTCCAAAGCACCTCTGAAGCCAGGGCTGTTAACTGAGTCAATAATTACTATTTTAAAAAGTCATTAAGTAAAAGCTATCCGAGCCTTTGGAGCAATTAGATTTTGTCCCTCATATGCAAGTTCCACAGGAGATTTCTAACAGCACAATGTCTCATAATAGTTAGCAGTACTGATTTGGATTTATTACCACAGAAAAATGTGTGCTTTGAGTAAAAACTATCCAAATTCTTGAACAAACCGAATACTGTTTTCATCAGTGCTTAATGATTCACACAGCTACTGGGTGTTTATAACTGGACTTTGTAAAAAACGTCTTCACTGGCTTTGCTGAAGAATAATCTGACCAATGCATATGAAGTGTATGACACTTGATGAAAATGTACAGCTGAGGTGGGAGGGAAGATAATACCTAATCCCCTCTTGTAAAAGCTGAGAAAAATCAAAAAGGGATGTAAAACTGAAATGAACGCATTATAACTTGTCTAACTGTATTACAACTAAAGAGAACTTTGATCAGTTCATAAAATTGAGCCTACTTTTTTTTTTAATGGGTAGAAACTGATACCAACGATCGAAATTGTATCTGTAGTTATTTTAACCGATTTTGCGTGCATAAAATAGCAGCACTTAATGTTTTTTTTTTTTTTCAAAAACATAGCTCTTAAGGATAACTCGTCTTGTCCCTTCTGTAGCTGATAAATTTACTACATTCATTTCCTGAGTTACAAGCATTCCTGTTTTGCTAGAAATTATGTAATTATTCTGTGAGATCCTCCCTGAACTAAATATTCAGTTCATAGAGATTAGTGTCTATACCAGGTTCAGTGATAGAGCTTCTAGACACCCTGAACAGAAGGTTTTACAGTTTCAGAATTCACGAGATATTTGTGAACTACATCTGTGGAATTTGAAGGAGGGCAGGAGGGGCTCCAGGTGCCAGAGCAGAAGTTCCCCTGCAGCCCTTGGAGAGGCCCATGGTGGAGCAGGCTGTCCCCCTGCAGCCCGTGGGTACCACATGGAGCTGATCTCCACGCTGCAGCCATGGAGGAGCCCCCATGGAGCAGGTGGATGTGGCCTGAAGGAGGCTGCGGCTCATGGGAGCCCCCGCAGGAGCAGGCCCCGGGCTGGAGCTGCAGCCCGTGGAGAGGAGCCCACGCTGGAGCAGGGGATCTGGTGGGAGCTGCCACCAGTAGGATACCCATGCAAGAGCAGTCCGCTCCTGAATGATGAACCCCATGGTATGGACCCATATTGGAGCAGTTCTTGAAGAGCTGCAGCCTGTGGGAAGCCCACGCAGGATCAGTTTGAGAAGGACGGCATCCCATGGGAGGGACCCCATGTGGAGCAGGGAAAGCGAGTGAGGAAGAAAGAGCAGAAACACGTTATAGACTGACTGCAACCCCCATTCCCCGTTCCCCAGTGCCACTTGTGGAGAGGACGTAGAAGAAGGTGTGTGTGGGTGGGAGGTGGTTTTAGTTTGCTTTTAGTTCTTACTGCTCTAGTCTGTTATTAGTTGGCAATAAATTACATTACTCTCCCTTATGCTGAGTCTGCTGTTCCCACGATGATAACTGGTGAACGATCTCCCTGTCCTTATCTCAACCCATGAGCTTTATTTCATCACATTTTCTCCCCCTGTCGTTTTGAGGTTGGGAAGTGAGAGAGAGATGTGGTAGAGCTTAGCTACCTATTGGTGTTAAACCATCACATTCTTCTCTAACAGTTTCTCAGGTTTTCAGTACTTTGAACAATGTAATTATAATTTGCAGCTTAAAATCATTGCTCTTTTGCACCTGCAGACTTTGTGATATTTTTTTTTTCTTAACCAAATGTCCTTACTTTATTAAGTTCTTACAAAATCTACAAATTGTTGAAGAAACCTGTAACATTTAGAGTGGTAATTTCTATGCTTAGCTGTTCAAAACTGACCCTGACCATTATGCTTATGGATAATAAACAACTGAAACATGGAAACTTCAGACTAACACATATTTATGATGAAGTAAGACTGCATCTTCCTTCTTAGCTCCTTTTTAAACACTATTTAGACATGTTTTTTCATTCAGATCCAGCTAAGTGTGTTATTTTATCTGGGGACAGTTATGCATATTTTAGTTAGAAATACTGTTTGCTTTAGAAAAAAATCTAGATGTGACTAACAATGTATTGGAAAATAATTCATTTTTTTTTTTTTCTATAACTATTTGTCTCAGGAAACTGATAGGTGATAGAGACACAGTCATGTATCCTATAGTCTTTACAAGAGTACTTATGGAGTACATAGGATAATGTTCACAGAGGCTTTCACAGAGCTCACAAATGTCAAGTATTCACCTTCAGTAAAACCAGCTTTGATAAAAATGTGGTGATATTCTTCTACTTGTTGGAGTGTGATAGATAAACCAGGCTATTATACCAACCTTTTTAAAGTCTTTTGGAAAGAAACTGGATTTTTCAATAAAAGGGAAGAAGGAAAGGATTATTAGACTTTGAAAGGAAGAAAACTTGACCATTTGATTACACATAAAATTTCAGTGTTGGTCAATAGGTCACAACAGAAGTTCTCAGGGGAAAGGATATATATAGTTTTCTCCAGAAACAATTATTAAATATGAATAGAGATATCAAGATGCATTACAGTGGAAACTGTTAAATAATAGAGGCTTACTTTTGTAAGCAGTATTTTGTACTGTATTTTTTATGTACTGCAGTATGAGATATTTTTATCTGATGGTTCTCTATTATATATGTAGTTCAATATGGAAATTACTATGTTTTAATAGCACATACAGATTGAATGTATTTAATTGTCAACAAGGGAACATAATCCTGAGTTTGTAACTCAGTCCCACAAAGGAAAGAAGACTGAAAGGAAATCCTTAACATCCCACAGAGTCTCTAATATTATCATGGGGCGGGGATGCTGTGTTCTGTTATTTTTTTATTATTATTATTTTTTTAATAACAGGATAACTCTTGTTAATATAGTTAGGCATAAACAACTAACTGAAGGACTGAGGGATGAATTGAATTTATTATTGTTAAGCAGTGGGCATCACCTCTAGGTCTGGATAAGGAATTGATTTTTATAACCTTTTCTTACAGAAAATAAAAAGATATGAAGGGAGAAATCAGTTTAGAGTCAACCAAAATTATTCCTTCAAAAGAATAAAAGTAAACCCTAATGATTTAAAAAGCGATTTGTGTGTCAGCTGTTGCTCTTTTCCTTCCCCATTGTCTGCATCTGAATGTTTCATTGAATGTTTCATTTTCTGGTTAAGCGTTTGTTGGTATTTTTTTTTTGTTTGTTTAATATAAAACCATTGCTTTCCTTTCACCATATGCAATTTGTAGCTTTACATTTTGAAGTTTTTTTTTTTTTTTAATTTAAAACTTACATTTTGAAAATGGCCAGGCAAAGAAATTCAGCAGTTCTAAAATGAACCTTTGCTTAAGAAATATCAACAAAAATCAGCTTTTAAACTTTTCCATTCCTTGTATCCTGTCACTTCCTTTCAATCAAAATTGTTAGAGATATAATCCAAATCAGTAAATAGCTTTGATTGTCCTGAAAATAGATTTTACAGCAACCAACCATCTTCTTCCTTCTCCTCAGTTATGTCTGTATTATTTTTACGTAATTATGTCTCCTTGAAAAGAACTTCCTGCCTTCCTGAGCATTATTCCTATAAGTACGAGATACCAGAGCATCTTTTACATGTTGAAAGGCTGAGGGAGATGGCCCTCTTTAGAGAAGAGAAGGCTCGGGGTGATATCATCAATGTGTACAAATATCTGAAGGGAGCATGTAGACAAGACTGAGCCAGGCTCTTAGCAGCAGTGTCCACTGAAAGGACAAGATGCAATGGGTACAAACTGAAACACAGCTGTTTCTGTCTGAACATCAGGAAAAAAAATTCACTGTGAGGGTGACTGAGCTCTTGCTCTGGTTGCCTGAAGAAGTTGTGGAGTCTCCTTCCTTGGAGATACTCAAAAGCTGTCTGGACATGGTCATGTGCAACAAGCTCCTGGTGACCCTTCTTGAATGGGGCAGGGGGATTCAACAAGATGACCTACTGAGGCCCCTTCCAACCTCAACCATTCTGTGAAAGGGGATCAAGCTTACAAAATTGTATCTGATTTTCCCAGTATTTTCCCATCATCTTAATGTTGTGTGTTGAGCTCTCTTGCTTTTTGAAATTATTGCCTAACTTGAATGAATTCAAAGAACTATTAATCCAAGTAATATGATTGAAAGGTAATGGAGATTTGGAGCTTTTCTCATTTCACTAGAATGTATTTTGTAAGGGATTGAATATGCTGCAGTACATATCCCAAACAGGATGAAATAACCCCAAATTTTACCATTTCTAGACAGTACTCTGAGAACATTACAAAATTAGTTTTAGTTGTTAGTAATAATGGGCAATCCAAAGTCTTATCATCACAGAAAAATCTTTGTATGCTGATCTGTACATTGATATTGATAATAGTTTCATTTAAAAGCATAAACAAAAAATGAAATTGCCGCAAAGCTGGTAGAAAGAAAATAAAACTACATGTGTTGGTTTTGTATGTTCAAACAGTCTATGTGCAGAGGATAGTTCTTGCTTTTTACTATAGCTGATGCTACGATAGCTGAAGCATTCGCGTGATTAGGACTGCATGCAGAGATAAATGAGTCATATAGAGGAGTATGTCTTGATGATGAATCACCCATTTACTTAAAAAACACAAAATGTGAGCAGAGCTGACACACATCTGAGCACAAGAAAAATTTCAAGAATTGAAATGTGGAGCACTGAAGAAAATAAACAAGTGATTCCACAAACTGACCCACTGAAGAAGAGGCAATTTCTCCGATAAAAGCTGTTACCAGCCATGGGATTTTTGCATGATTAAGGACTACTGGACTGTACACAAAGGTAAGTTTGAGAAACATCCCCTTCATTTATAAGGTGCTTTAGAAGACTATAAATAAATGACTATCCTGTGTACATTTGGTCTTTGAAGCACTAATTATTTCAGCAAGATCTATATTCCCACATAGGCAGAGTTATACTGAATATCAAAAGTCATATAATATATTGAAACATTTTAAAAGCAAGAAAAGACCTATTCAGAATCATACCTCCTGAAGAGGTCCTGTTGTGCTGAGAGGCTGTGTTGAGTTTCTCCATGGATCAAGTGTACGGTTTATAAATGAGAATTTACCAGTCATCTCTTTCTTTTCTTTCCTATTGATTTTTAATACCACTGAGGTTTCACATACTTCTGCCAGTGCATTTCTCAAAAGAACTACAAAGATCTTTCAGGTAACAAATAGTAACAAATCAACCAAAATAGGATCATACGGTCATGAAGAATAGCTTCTAAAAGCCCATTTGTATACATGTTACATCTTAATACATTTTCACTTTTTATGGTGGCTTCAAAAACATTCTTTGGAGCACAATCACAGCCTTGGCTCTTTTTGTCTTTATATGCATAAAATTGCAATTGATTTGTATCATTTTCCTATGTAACAAACTAATAAAGCCGAAATGCAAGTTTGTAAATTCTTTTTCTCAATTAAATCACATCATAGGTCAAGATTAGAGTAAGAATTCTATTATCTTGTATGTATATTTGATTTAACTCAATTTACCTGTTTTTTATTACTCTGCCTGAATTCAGAGACCTCCATTAAACACTGCTGTTGGGGGGGGGGGGCAGTAGGAACTGAAAGACAGCAGCAGTACTTCAAATGAGAATATTAGGTCTTTAGAAATACCGAGTGTATAGACTATAGAAGAAAAAAAAAAGGAAACCAACCAACCAAAACAAACCACCACAACAACAAAAAAAAACCACCCCGCCTTTTTAATAACTAGTTTATTTTTTTCACCTGTGGCCAGGGAATAAGCTCAGGCCTCTTCCATTGGACACCCCTCCCAAATAAAACAGCAACTAAAGTAGAGGTGACTAAAGTTGCTGCTGAGGTTGAGGAACTGGAGGGCAGGCAGAAGCTTCTTGTGGAGACTACTGATGGAAGCAGAAGCATGCAACAAATGTTGCATGCCAGGCGAATTTTAACTCTTGCCTGCATTGACTAGCTTTGATGGAGCTGTAATAACAGATGAGCAAGCCCCCAGAATGTGGAATTCCAGTACATATATTCCTTTGTGCCTACTTTTTGCTGCTGAGTGAGCAGCGTCCTCTGATTTCAGTTCCTGGGTTTGCTGAACACCAAACTGCAGAGGCTTAGGAGTTCTGTCCTGAATGTGCTGCCCAGCCATGCCCTGCTCTAGGTGGTAGAGAGCCATATAGGCTATAGGGATCTTGCCCAAGTTTCTATGTGTACATACATAACACAACAGATTATTAAGAGAACAATATTGCATGAACAAGAACTATCTTAGGTTATGGTCATATTCAAGATAATATCTTGCATAATCAAGATAGTACTAACAAGATGAGAATAGTTGGAAAATGCTGGAAAACAGGAAAAAGAAAAAGCCATTCTTATGTCAGAAACCTTGTAACTTTATTTGCCCCTTATTGTGCTGAGCAGGACTTGTCACATGCTTGTTTCTGTAAGCTTAGAGATAGACAGCAAAATCCTTTCTGAGGGCTGCTACACAGGTGCACTAATGCGTGAGAACTGTTATATTTTAAGTCACAGGCAAAAAGCAAACCAAATCCTACCCCGCAATCCCTGAGAAAAATGGCTCCATTTGGTAACTTTAAATACCTTCTAACAAGCTGGTATGAGACTTGCAGTTAGCACTTGCACACTGGACATAAGTCTTCTTGGAGCTATGTTGCTGCAGCAAGTCACTTTTAAGACAGGATACAAAGAAAAGATTTTAACAAGGTTTCTCAGGTTCTGGTGGGGCTGCACACCTCTACTCCCAAGCTAACACTGCTAATGTAGGAACAGCAACATCTGTCTGGGTGGCAGGATGAACATCTGGGAATGTAGAGGCCATTCTGGTGAGGTTATCTTAAGATTCTGAGCCAGAAGAACCGCATTGGGAGAAAGATGACAGTTGTTCTTGTGATGGTCCTTGAGTTGTTTGTAATCTTACTAAGCTCTTTCTTAAAGTCTTAAAATTTTAAGTTTCTTCTATCAGAAGCTTTTTTCCATCTCACTCTTTTGATGGTTAGAATCTTTCTTCTAATTTATTTCCTGAATCATGAACAGCTTGTATTTATTTGTGTCAGCTAGCTGAAAAACCTTCCTTTTTCCATTTCTGACATATCTTGCGCATCTTCTCACCTTTCATTTTGCAGCATTAAAAGAACTAAGTGCTTCTGTCACCCTGTGGGAAGAAGCATATCTTTTCACTGCAAACATATACTGAAAGAATAGAGCTGAAAAATAAACAAAACCTTGATGATTAAACAAAAACTCAAGTCTTAAAATTAGAGTTCCATTCTTGCTGGTACATTGTTGCTGTCTGAAGTAGTAGTACTTATGAATCCAGAAATGAAATAAAATGTTTTCTAAAAGACTGCACTGAAATAACAACTTTGACCTTACAATTTGTACTCAGTGAGACTTTCTCTTAGTTCCAGTATAGATGGACCTCGGGCATTGGTTTTGATGAGTCTAGAACAATTTTTTACCAGTATACTCGTGGCTCAGTGCAGTGCCAACTCACACCATGTTCAAGCTGTGAAATGAAAAACAAAAGCACTTTGTCACTAGCATGTTCCCCTTCACCGATGTTATGTACAGCAAGATACTGCTACACAGCTCCAGAGGGCTGGTGACTTAACCTACAAAAGACTGAATTTGTAATGCTTTAGTTACTGAACTAGTACCAAAATAACAGCTATCCTTAAGAGGGCAGTAATCATATTGGACTAAGCCTGGGTACTTATGTCAAAAATCTTTTGACACTAATGGAAGATTTATTTCATCAAGGACTCAAATCTGCAGGATTAGATATAATGAAAAGAAGACACTGCAATTTTCAAGGTATTCTTCTTGTCTTCTAAACCTGTTCAGGGAACACAAAACCAATTCTGACATGGACTTTTATGATCATGGATCACGGCTTCATGAAAACCTCTTTTTTTTTTTTTTTTTTTGAGGTTCAAGAAACATCTCTAAAAGTAAAATAATTTCTTTAAATTTAAACTCTGAGAAATTAAGAGAAACAGTTACTCCCTGATGATTTCAGATACTGGAAGAAATTCCATTCTTCCATATACAAATTAAAAGCACAAAAATATCTGAAAAAAAGCCACATGAGGAAGTATGAATATCATAAAGAAAAAGCTTCCAACTTTCCTAGAGAAAGCATTATCTTAAAAAGAATTGAGAAATTAAATCTATATAGAAAAGAAATTAAACAAAATGACAATCCATCTTTTCCATTTCTTTTTTAGGACTTTGGAGGTAAAATGAGAATTTTAAAAAAAATCAGCATAGGTTGACTCTATTTCCAAAAATAAATGAAAGTAATAAGTAAAAAGTTTTCTGTAACCAAACTAATAATATAGAACATAGAAAGCTTGAGGGTGAAGGAAAACATACAAATGACGGTTAAAGATGAAAGGAAAGTAGAGCAGGATAAAATGACTACTTTTCTTGTCTTTTCAGTAAAGTTGCTGACTTTGAGCATGGTACTGAAAGAGCTGATTAGAACTGAAAACACAAACAGGTGAGTACCACGTCTGAAAAGCAAAGCTCTAAGAATTTAACACACCAAGAACTGAAGACCTGGCTCATGGAGTGAATCAAATTGTAGGTCAGTCAGTATTTTTAACAAATCTGTGAGTTGGGGATAGGTCTTGTTAATGAAGAATCTCTAACAACACTGCATCTGCTGGATAAAGAAGCAGTAACCCGAGTAGCTAGAGACTCAGTAGCTGATTTTCAAAATAGAATGCAAAGTAATTTGAAGACAAGGAAGTGAAAAGAAAGTAGAGTAAAACAGCATAGTTCATCAAAGACAGCTCACATCTGAATAATAGGAGATCCTTCTTGGATTAAAATAGTTTTCTAGATAAAGGAAGGTAGTAAATCTAATTCGTCTGTTTGTCACTAGAATGTTTGATTTGTTTCTTCACTGGAAAATGTTAGTCAAATTAGAATAGGAACTCTATAATATTATATGATGGCGAAGAATAGTACATGCTATAAAGAAAAGTAAAATCTCAGGCAGGAGACAAGTTATCAGTGGAGTACTTTAAGGATATGTTTTGGGGTCAGTCTTGATCAATACTTATAAAATTGCACTAAAATTAAAAGTGTTCTAAGATTGCCTGATTTTTATTTTTATTTGTTTTTAGAAATGAAGTTCTAAACAGATATAAAAAGAGCAATGCTACCAAAAAGTTAAAAAATATATTTAACAAGGACCCGATACACAGGGGTTTAAGCACTCAGTGTGGGAGTAAATTGAAAGGTAATGTCTAAACATAACTCTAATCTTGCAAATGGGTGTAGTCTTGGTACCTAACCCCAGAAGTGCCATAACTACATTATTATTCCATTTTGGGATCTAAGCACTCCCTAGAGTGCCTTCATTTTGGTTGTGCTGAGCAGCTTTGTGCCTACTTTGTGAAAGAAGTACCATTAAGTAAATATGCAGTGGTTCCTTTACTGAAACACCTCTACCTCATATGTGCTAATACCTACCAAGAAAAGCAATTTACATAAATAGTGAAATAGGTTTTATATATATATATATATATATATTTATTTATATTGATATTTATACATATAAAAGCTCTATGGGGAGAAGACCTGGATTCATTCCCCTGGGGAATACCATATTGTACAGTGTCATGTCCTTACTCTTCCTCATGCATGGATTGTTTCTCTCTGACTCAGAGAATGGTGAACACTTTGCTGCACAGCTCTGCAGAACAGTTGGAGACTGAATTAAGCCCTAATGTGGCCCCAGTGGCAACGGCATTCTTCTGGGAGGGGAGTGGTGGGCATCAGAGTTTGCTCAACAGAAGCAAGGCAGTGTACCTGGGCCCCGCTTTCCTGGCTGTCACTGTGGGAATGGTGAGCACCATCATACCCTTTCCACAAAACTGTGTCACAAGAGAAAGACTGAACTTAGCTCTTTAGAAAAAAATTATAAGCACCATTCCTAGGAGGGTATTCCAAGTCAATAGTTTGCAGCTGGATACCAACACCTCCCAGCAACCCTGCATGAGGGCTGTCGTTTAGAAAACATCTCTGTTTTAAGCAGTTCTTACCTGTATCCTACTCATTTTACTGCTCACTTTGGATCTCATTTTGACCTTTTTATCTCTTCCTGGTGTCAGCTGAGGAGTTTAACCTTTTAACTAAGAATTTTAGCTCATTGCAGGGTGTCTTCAGATGCCTCAGGCTTTTGTTGAATGTAGTACTCATGGAGGATTAATTGTATTATGAACAGGAGTGGAAATTGGCAGGGAAGAGGATCTGGATCTTATTGATTGGTATATGTGCTATTGAGCAACTAACTTGATATAGAAATATAAATGTGATTCTAAGTATAATATATTGCACAGTAATATATATCCAGTAGAGAGACAGGTATAGAAGCCTTAATGCATTTATACATTGCACTGATAATATTACACTCAATTCTGGCTACAATTTATGTTTCAAAAAGTTTTAAGATGGAGCTTCATAATACGTCTGCTTGTATTTCATCCCAGGGACAGAATATAGGAGGTGTTTTCTCCAGCTCCCTAAAACATGTTCCAAAGGTGTGGTTACAAGCTCTTAACTGTGTCTCTCACTGGGCCGTCCAGCAATGAACTCATTATTAAAGTAATTTATAAGTTCATTGCAAGCTTGAAAATTATTCAGGAATTATGTATGTACCTGATATAGGAAAAAAAAAAAAAAAAAAGCAGAGAGGAAAAATAAAGTTCAACAGCACTTACAATGATGAAATTTAAACTAAAACAAGCTTTTCATCCTTTTAGTCTTTGGAGTAAAAGAATATTTTTCTTATACCAACTTAAATTTTTGAGTACTTTTTTTTTTTTTTTAAAGAAACATTATAGACACATTAGTGCAACTGATAGAATGAAACTAACTGAGAATTACTAAATTAGAGAAAAGTGGATGAAATTTGCTTAATTAATGTACAAAGTTTTAATTAACCTCTCCAGTGGCCCAATTAAGGTTCAGGAGATATATCAGCAGATATCCTTAAAATAAAACCACAAATTACTTTAAATTGCACATCAGTTGATTCCACTAACTAATTAGTTTCATTCCTGGTTTAACAAGCTAAATTAGAAACATCAAATATGTGGAGGAAGAAAGAATAATCAAAATATTGTGAAAGCAGCTTTGACTAGAAGAAAATATGCATAAGTTGCTCCAGCTGGATGGAAGCACGTTGAAGACTATTGGAAAGAAAAGGTTATTTTAGGAAGGTACTTAGAAGACAATAATAATATAATCTACTAAATTAGTAAAATGGTACCCATTCCCATGCTGAATAAAAGATGTTAGAATTTTGTAGCTACAGGACATTTTTAAACTTTTATTTCTCAGAGAATCAGACTGTTCTAACAATATTTCTGAACTCTAGCCCTGTGACCCTTCTCTCTTCACTTTGCTGTAAACTGAAATAACTCCAATGGATTTGTTGGATGTATTCTTAGGAAGGTGAACATTTCTGTCCTCAAGTGTCCTGCAGTCTGATATGATTGTTTCTTAAACAGCCCTTGATCTTCCCTAGGTCTTTCCTGTTTGTTTTTTTTTGTTTGTTTGTTTGTTTTTGTTTTTGTTTTTAATGATTGTAGCTTTTTGGTCCTTAGATTTGCTGTGGATTTATTATAAGAGGTTGGAAAAATGTCCTTTTGTATGGACAGGTATGTGGTCAGTTGAAGCTCAGAGAGCAGAGGTTCAGCAAAACCTTCTGCATTACATGTTTATTTCAAGGTAAGCTTCAGCTATGGAGAACTAGACTCACTGTCCCAGCAGACTATGAAGTTCCTATACAAAATCTACCACAAAAATGGTGTAGCCCGGCTAGTATCCTTAAAGTGAAAGTGTTAGCTATGCTAAGATAGAAGAAAAGATTTGGTTTGGGACTGGATATAAAATGTTTGCAAGTCTTCTGGTTGCTCAAAATTTTTGAAAATCAGATTGCTATTATGTGCTTTATTTGGATCTAGAGATTGACTTAAAGTTTTAGTTTTTATAACTCATTTGTAGACTAGATTTATTCACACTTGAAAGATGTATAATATATACATGTATAATGTAGATGTAGATGTATAATAAACAGTAAACTACAGGTCAGGAACAACAGGTCAAGTAAAGCAGGCGTGAAGATAGGAGGAAGAAGAGAAGCTATTATGAGATTAAGAATTTACCCTATATTTTTATGTTCTGGAAGTTTTGTTAAGATTACACCTGATGAATTTTGTCTCAACGGGACTTAGAAATGCATTTTCATTGGAAATTAAATATTTTATGATGTCAGGAAGATTTCAAAAACATTTATTACAAAATTAAATAATTTGCAGCTTTCACTTTAAAAAAATATCAGAATGTTTGATAACATTTAAATAATTTGCATGGGAATGATCACATGTAAGTAGCTACCTAAAATTCATTTATCTATCTTGTTAATTTCCTAAGATTTCTTAATAGACAGTGAAGATATAGAGGTGGGACATGAATTATCACACTTCTCTGAGATATGTTTCTTAAAGCGACATAAATGGTTCCCCACAAAAATTGATCACTGTTCAGTTGATTTATAGGGAGCCGAGATAACTGCGTTTGATTGTTTTTCTCAGTTTTATTTCACTAGAAATATGAAGATTTCTGGGTTTAGTTCTGACAAACAGAATCACAGAATCCTTAAGGTTGGAAGAGACCTTCAAGATCACCTAGTCCAACCTATGACCTAACACTAACAAGCCCTCCACTAGACCATGTCGCTAAGCTCTATATCCAAACGTCTTTTAAATACATCCAGGGATGGTGACTCGACCACTTCCCTGGGCAGCCTGTTCCAATGCCTCACAACCCCTTCAGTAAAGAAATTTTCCCTAATATCTAACCTAAACCTCCCCTGGTGCAACTTCAGCCCATTCCCCCTCGTCCTATCACTTGACACGTGGGAGAAGAGACCAATCCCCACCTCGCTACAGCCTCCTTTAAGGTACCTGTAGAGAGCGATCAGGTCACCCCTGAGCCTCCTCTTATCCAGGCTAAACAACCCCAGCTCCCTCAGCCGCTCCTCGTAGGACTTGTTCTCTAGACCCCTCACCAGCTTCGTTGCCCTTCTTTGGACCCGACATATGATCAGGGAAATAAGACATAAGGAAACAAGTTATCTGTGCCCTACCAATGTAGGAAATGAAAAATGTGCAGCCATAAGGGCAACCACAGGCCAATCTGGCTCTTACCAATCCCCTGGAGACTCCCACCCAGCCCCACTGGGGACTCCCACTTCTCCCCCTGCTCACAGTTCTGGGGCCACATTTAGGCTCAGCCCTGGCCCTCAGTCCCATCTTGTGGCAAGGGGGCTGGGAGCTCTCCTTTCGGAGGGACTTTGGAGGGATGTTTTCTCCAGCCCCGTCTCCTACTCCTGGCTGGATCGTGGCCCTCGTTCATATCTCTCCCTGTCCAGGACCCCATCAGCAGCCCTGGGTTCTGCCTGCCATGGTCAGTCTTTGTGGAATGGCAACCATTGATAAGGGTATGGCCCGTGCTGGGGTCGCTGCCAGCTCCCCTGTCCTGAGGGAGCAGGTGGTCCTCACGGTGCCCTGGGTGGGTTAGGCCTGCAGATAAATTCCTCAGTGGAGTCCAGGACAGAGGCAGGGATTGCAAAAATCAAGACATGCAAAAGTAGACATACAAGAACAAAACAGAAATGCTGGTGGAATTTTGGTCATGAAACTGGAAAGCCTGCACAGCAGCCAAGGGCTGAGCCAAGAGGCTGAAAGGACCAGAGGAAGCTCAGCATTTGGAATAAAAGATCAGAAGTGTGCTCAGTAACTGTTTATTAACTTCTCCAGAGCTGCAGTGAGTCCCTGCTGATAGAGCTTCTGAAAGTTAGCTTTTAATTATTTCTAGCAACTACAAGACCTGCTTTGCCTCGTGATGTGCTATCAACTGCTGGTCCTGAGTTAGCCACTGGGGGATGTGTACTTGTGCTTTGAAGAACAGCTGTAGGTTAGCAGCATCTGAGTGGAGAGAAGAGTTTTTCTGTCAGCAGTCAGCAGAAATCCATGCCACCAACTAGACTGTAATAAAGAGTTCTCAGTATGTTAACATCTGTTCAGAAATGATCTCGGCAAAAATATTATCTGTCCAGGCAGCAGATGTGCAATCTTATACCTCCTACCTTTTAGTTGTTTATCTACTGTCCTTATCAAAAAATTAGAATCAAATTATAAGCATCCATGTTGTCTAGTATATAAAGGAGGAATGAGAGCAGAATAAATACAGGTTTTGGACTGTCACTCAGACTCATATCTTTTTGTAAGCTTGACTAACGGAACTGGAAAGCTGTAGTTCTTTTAAATAAATTCTCATATGTTATGAAATATTAAATATTAAGAAATAGTAAAAAAAAATATCTCTTGCATGAAAATCATAGGATGTGTAGTAAGAGGCTCAAAGCGTGAAACAATCTTTCAGCTGAGATCTTCTAAGCTCTGCAAAGATAGTCCTGCACCTAGATTTGGGCACATGTAACAGTGGGAACTCGACTGTGGGTCATGTTGGCTAGCAGAAACATACTATTTTTTTCCTAGAGCTTTAAATCCAAATAGTATGTCTGTTTTTATTTTTAATATATTCAGAATTTCATAATCCCTTACAGTAAATTCATAAATAGAAAAAAAATCATCAAATAGAGTTTGTCTATAATGGAATGGATAATAAATACATTTATTGCATAACATATGGTAACAATTTCATGGATTTTACCTGTCTTCATTACATAAAAATAGTATTAGATTAATGGGATGGCCTTGGGTATTTCTTTGAAAGGATGACATAATTAATCAATGCCTTGTACACCAACATGTAGCAAGTTAATGTCAGGTACATAGATTTTTGTCAAATGGAGTTGGATGAAGGAGGCATCCAGGCTAGAACTCAGCTATTCCATCTTAAATGTTTCTCTCCATGCTTCATGATGTGTGGGTTTAAAATTGGACTCTGTCAAGAGACGCAGAAAAGTCCATTACTTGTCAAAGAACTACCTGAAGGCTCCCTTGCACCTTGTATGGCCAGGGAATAGACAGCACTAACGAAACATCAGCATCACTCTAAAATACTATTATTATCCCTGAATTATATACTTTTCTTTTTATAACATAAAACAAATTTTAATTACAATACAAATTATATGGTAGAGCCATGAAGCAGTAAACAAAGAACTAATTTGTGTTCCTTCTGCTCTTATCATTCGTTGACTAATTAGTTTCTCTCTCAGGTTCTGAGTGACTCTCATAAAGAAAAATCTCCTGAGAATACAAAGGTTAACTTTGAAGTGATTACAAATATTCAGCTAACACTATAATTAATAGTAATGCTTTAAGCACAGCAGTCATCTGCCATCACAATAAGGAACATTTACTAATTAGCCAGGGTATTGGCATTATTCAGGATATTTAACTTTTCACTATTCAGTCAACTGGGCTCATGAAGCTGAATAATACCTCTTTAAACTGTGAAGCTAACAGAAAGGTTAAACCACTTCAAATGCTTCAGTATCTAAACAAATAAATCTTATACTTATGTACTTAATTTCGTCCTGTCCTCAAACACTTTATAAAATACTGGCCATATCATACTGTTACATAAATCTTCCATGGACTCACATTTTTATGCTGTTAACAAATTAAAATAAAATTAGTTCTAGACCTATAGATTACACAGACTAACTTATCCACCACAGCAATTTAATTGTTTAATAGCAACAGAAATGATTGTAAAGTGAAAGAAGTTGTGATACTGGGCATAATTTGATATAAAAAGATATTCAGTGTTTTAAGATGGAAAATAATACATTAATTTAAAATTAGTTGGAGTAAGAAATTAACTTATTTAATCTAACATACATGCATTTTATTGTAGCTCATGAAAAGTGCTGTGGGAAGTTCTGACTGTGGTCAGGTTAGGAAACAGCCTAGCCTTTTCAAATCTGGACTAACTCTGTTGGCCAGATATGAAACAGAAAATGCATTTAGTTTATTATGACATTCAAGTCTTGTGAATGAGTCCAGGTAACCTTAAATGTGAACTCTGCTTTAGCTCAGATAGCTGTTAGTAATTCAGCCTTCGGGTGGTGAAAAGTCTTTGGCAAACAAAAGTGTTGCAAATCCTCATTCCACATTAGGACTCGTAAAAGAGAAACACCTATACCAGCTACATATTGCTGGCTTTTGCTAGTGCACATTGCTCATTGAAGAAGAAGGGCTTTTGATGGACCTGCTTGAATTTAGAGATGCATCACAATAAAGGAAACAGCAGATGTAGCCATAATTTCTAGGTGCTTTCTCAACAATCTGTTCACAGTGTGTATTGCAGAGCACTTTTTTTTTTTTTTTACTATCTTTATTAAAAATACTCAGTTATTTATACTTACTAGTTATCCTTTCAATAACAAGTTCAAACTGGCAAATTTAGATTTTCTCTTTTATTATTTATTTCTGTTGTTTGGAAAAAAATCATAAAAGGACTGAGTGTCAAAGGTTGCTCACAATGGTCTTTTTTCCCTTTTTTATATCCTTGGCAGAATAAGAATGGCATGAAATGTGTGCATGCTTGACTAATATGAGTCTTATTGTAACCTTTGTGTGGAAAGGTCTTTTTCTGATTAAAAGCAAATCAATTTGAAAAGGTAATAATCTTTTTTAATGTCAAATAGAAAGACAAAATTTGGAATACATATTTTGTGTAGCATTTTAAAGTTCAACCAGAAACTGCAATAGAAAAAAGGCTACACAAAGCATCATTTCTTAAATTATTTTTTGTTATGTTTTTATTTTCTGGACTCGCACAGTGTATCTATTTTATTCTTGTTTTTAATAAGTATTTTTGAAACAGTTATAAATTCTTGAGAATTGAGCAAAAATTTACATAATATGAAAGCAGAAGTTGAAATAGCTACTTAGAGAAATAATGGTGTTTGTATGCTAATTATTTTGAATGTTACATGCATATGGAAGGCATCTGCTGGAACCTGACCTTTTTTGTAAGACATGTTTTATACTATGCCTTTGAAATATACTGCATTTTCTGTTAATAGCAAAAAAAAAAAACAAAAAACAAAAAACAAAAAACCGCCACCACCAACAACCAAAAAACAAAAAACAACCACAGGAATTTAACAGTTTAATTAACAGTTTATCTCAAGATTGAGATGCATTAATTTTTAACTACTGAAATCTCTCTTCTACTTGTTTGGAGTTGCAATGTCTGGTGCCTTTTTCCTCTAGGTGTGGGAGCTGCTGTGTAGCATGGGAAAATGATACTCTTTAATTGGTGTTTAGTTTTCAAATAAGGTAAGATAGAAACTGCTATTCAGTAGAAGACCAAATATCTGTAATGCAAAGATCCTACATAAAGTACCTCTGACTGTGCCTGGTGCATTTTATTTTTTTTTCTTTCTCCCAACATGGACAACAGTAAAGATCCTGTGCAGGAACCAGGAGACATCTATTCAATTCTCTTCCATTTGAATGTGACCAAGTAAACTTTTCTAATTACTTTATGAAATCTTTACTAAATCTACTAAATTATTTTATCCATTCTGCAGTTCCTCTGTAAATCCAGTTTTATTTTGTTTGTGATGGTTTGGTGCAATTGATTTATTCAGAATTGCGGAATAGGAGTAAGCAAAGTTAGTAATATTTTTCTGATGAGACATACAGTTCAAAACTTTAAGGCCATGTGAAAAGATTAGAGACATTTTCAAAGTGGTTGGAGTAAAAAAAAATGTTTACAGCAAGCTTTGAAGAAATGACAAGGTCTGCTCTGCTGCAGAAGTTGATTTTGTATTTGTGTATTTATTTGGCCAGATGGCTTTATGGAGCAAGCAAGGTGATAACATGTTCTAATAAAGTATTTTGAGCACCTGGAGTAATTATGTTATATAGAAAGTGAAAAATAAGCAAGATAACTTTTTCAAAATATAACATAATCTCAGTGGGTTGAAATACCATATCTAAGCAATATGAGTATAGTATTAGGCTGTACTGCTGGCTGACAGTAGTGGTAACCACAACATGCTAAGGGAGATTTAGAGGGTGTTTAAGGCAGAAAATTAATTATACTGGAGACTTTGATTATTCCTATGCTGACTGTAACAAAAATGCATGATGCAGACTCTGCATTTTAGAGCCCCTGAATGCTTGCTTGTTGGAAAAACTGGTCTGTTAACAGGCAAGGAGAGTCAAGAGTCTTGATTTACTTTGTTGTTGTGCACAGGACGTGCTTCTAGAATGGCTTCAAGCAGCTTTTGGGGAATCTTGGTTCTAACACATCCTATTGAATATCCACATAGGAATGGAAAAGTACATAAACCCAAGGCAGCAAATTTAACATGAAGATGGAGAATTACAGGAAAATATTTATATTAATTACATGAAAATGTAGGTGAACAAGCTAAAGAGGGAGCTAAGAGGGTAAAATATTTAGAGGCGGCATAAAGTTTGCTTTAAAAATTCCACTTTATAACCATGGTGTAAATATAAAATAATCAATAGACTCTATAAGGCACAAAAGTGTTGGCTGGGGTTAAGAGCAGAGCAAACAAAACCATTAGAAACAAAAAGCTTTTGCTTCTTTGTAAAAGTAGAATTCTTGTCTAAATGAGAAATAATTGAAAAGAGCTTAAATTTTGACAAGTTCAAAAAATCATATTTTGCTAAATCAATAAACACTTTGAGCTGCATTTTAAAAAGCTAAAAAATAAGTTTAAAAATCATTTTAAGTGGTTTTAAATGATGGAGAACTGATGTCTATAAATTAAGGTGCTGCTGCACTAAAGCCATTCTTTACAGGGAATGGATATCAAGAATAATTTCAAATTAAGCCCATATGAGAGATTTAAAAAAAAAAAAAATCAATGCAATGATTGGTAGGAAATCACTGAGTGGATGACATGCTAAAGGGAAGCAACTATTAAAATGCTGAACTAATGCTATGTATATCCTACTGTTTAAATCAGCATTAACAGAATTATCATAGATTCTCCTCTGAAAACATAAGGTCAAGACTCAGCTGTGCCTCAAAAATCTAATAGAATGTCAGGAATCATTAGGAAAGGAAGTAAAAGGAAAGTATAGTTATGAAAATAGGTTTAGATGGCAATGATGCACTCAAATGTGGAATATTGAGTGCTGTGTTGGTCACTCCATCCAAGAATTGATTCCGTAGAAGTAGAAAAATTAGAGAGAATGGCTCTTATACAAAGAAAGATCCTCTAGACAAGAGCTGGAAAACGAGTGAAAAGAGATATGATTGAAATCATAAATGGTATGTAGAAAGTGAATAGGGAATACTGATAGGAAGAAAGAGGTGACTGCATAGAACTACTTTATCAACCCACTGGTTTAATCTAAGCAAAAAGAAATATATTGTTTTGTTACATTGTGGAACTTCTTGTCATGAAGTCAACTACAGGTCAAAACTACAAAGGGACTACGGTAGGAATGAATAATTTTGTGAAGGGTGGGTCAATCTGTATTTTAATAATAATTTTCTGAATAAAACTTTTTATTTTTTTATTGGACTAATATAAATGATTACAATTTTTAAAGCTGTACAGTAACAAATACTAAATACTTTTTTTTTTTTTGCATTAAGACCATTTTTATTTGACTATATGAAATAATTATGCCAATAACTCTACGTAAAATTAACTTACAATTAGAAATGGACTTTTTTTTAAATTCGTAAAAAAGCTTTTTTGTTTTTCCTTTTAATTTATTCAATGTGTGTCTAGTAGTTTAGGAAAACAAGACATTTGGTTGATCTTGAAAAACTTTTACTTAACTTTTTCCAGTGACATTGTATCAAAAGGGTTATTTCCTATACAGAATCCTCTTGTAAATTAAGAGCCTGCTTAGACTTAAAGAAAATAAATCCTCAAATAGCTAGACAAGCAATAAGTAGAACAACACAGAAAGAAAAAAAGTACAATAGAGGGATGATACCGTAACAGAATGGCAGCTGTAGAATAAAACAAGAGTAGAAAATCAGATATCTAGTAAAACATAACTTACCATCTTGCATAATACTGTTTACCAGTTATGAACTATATAACACAAAACAACATGTCTAGATCCAGAAACCCTAGCGTAATTCCATAATTCTCAAATGAAGTATTCCAGTTATTTGAACACCTGAACAATTAGCAACACAGGAAGCAAATTGGATATAGATGACTACCTGTGGGAGAAAAGTAACCAATGACAGGCGAGAGTTTCTGCAAACGAGTCCTACTGTTTTCAATGTCATTACATTGCACATGACTATATGATGTCAGAAGTCATATCCTTCAATTTACATATCTATAATGTCAGATAATTATACACCTGCATAGGCCACGAGAATTAAGTCTTTGTGAAGTGCATTGAGATTCTCAGATTAATAGGGTTTTATAAAACCAAGGATTATGATTGAAACCCTGACTCTCGAAGGCCCTAACTTGAGGATATTGTCATGTGGTTGTTACTGTCTATATCCACCACTGGAGCTGGAGTGTTTTGAATGTTCTCTGATGATTAAATACTTCTTATTTTGTGGGTTGATTTGTTTTTAAAAATTTCATCAGTACTGCAAATAGTAAGGAGAAAAATGTGGATGCCTGGAGAAAGAAGAAGCTAGATGTATTGTTAAAATCTGTATTCTACAGATGTGCTGCCCTACTAAATTTGACTCACCCTTGGTTTGGGAAAGTTTCCCATCTGTCTGGCTCTCATTTGGATTGTGAGCTGTACATTTAAATATTGTTTATGCTCATGCAGATGAAAAGCTCTGTGTTTGCACAAGTACACTTTCTACATTTTCTGTCACCCTTTGACTTCCACCAGCTCAACCTGAAAATTGTTTTTGTGTAGGAGAAAGCATGTGAAAATAGTCATTCTTTCTCTATATGAAATCAAGGACACATGGGATATTTGGCCACTCCTGAAAGGCTGAAAGGGACATACAAATAAAACTCACTGGCAAAGTTTCTTGCATTTACTGCCATGCACTGATTGTCCTCTTTTACTCCTCATTTTCATATCTCTTAGTCTGATGGTGGAATTGAATTGAACTAATAAGAAAAATTTCTCCTATGAAAGCAGGAGACAATTATTTGTTGCAAAGTACTAATTCCTAATATTAGGACAATTTCCTGCCAGCTGGTGGAAAAACAGGAATAACAGACTGCTAATGTATGATGCACATGGCTTTTGAGATCAGTATCTCATGTTATGGTCTGAGAGTAACACAGGTTTCAGACAGCAGTGAAATAACACCTTTTTTCTCTTGCAAAAGCAGGACACACTTACATAATGCCAGGTATTAATACAATAACAGCTTCTCTAAAGTCTCTAAAAATGGGAAATTCTCAACTTGAGCTAAATGCAAAATAAAATAAGACAGTTCTTAAAAGAATTACAGAAAGTAATAATTGTGGTAAGCAACTAGGTAGGCTGCCAGAGTCAGCAACGGTGTTTATTTTTCCCCGGTTTATTTATTTATTTATTTTTATTTTTATTTTTATTTTTTTCTGGTTGACCAGAGGGATTTAAACGTAGTTTAAACGTAGCCTGCCTGTCTGAGAAGTCATCACTGACAGTCACTTCTAGGAAGGTGGGCTGAACATATAGGTTAGACTCAGCCAATTAGGAATATGAGTAATACTTTGTGACCTGGCCCTTTGACACCAACTAGTGCACCAGTCTCAGAGGTAAAATATGCTAAGAACATCAACCTAAAAAAGTTGTTTTGAAATGCACATAGAATGAAAAAGGAAGGGAAGGGAAGGGAAGGGAAGGGAAGGGAAGGGAAGGGAAGGGAAGAGGGTAGAGAAAGAGAGGAGGGGGAAGGGGATAGGGAGAGAAAGTACTTGCCTGTGTGAAGGCTGAGATGTAAAAAGCTAAAGGCAATTTCTGTTAAAAAAAACAACAAACAAACAAACAAAAATAAAAAAAAAACAGCACAACAAAACAAACAAACACACAGAGAGAAACACTCATGCTACTTCTTGGATAAAATTCAAGCTTGAACCAGGACTAGTTCTGTATACTTCTAGGGTATACATAAAGCTGTTTACACCTCAGCTGTAATCTTTTGCTGTGGAGAAGAGAACTTCTATAGCATACGCTAAGGTACCACACAGTACTTGCATTTTCCTCTTGTTTGTTAGAATCCCCAGAGGTGTCTTGGCAGTGCCTACATGTTTTACAGGTATTCTCTATCTGTTTTACCTCCGACTGTGTTTAAACTGAGCTGCGGATTTTCTTCACACCCCGAACATCACTAGACAGTAATGGTAACAATGAATTATGTCAGCTAAATCAGGCAAAACCGGATATTCAAAGCCTGGTGTGGTCCTGGTATTCCAGCCCATATAACAAATCTTTGCAGCAACTTCATGTGAATATTGAGCAGAATACATGTTTGAATGCCACATTGGAGAGGTTTTCAGAGAGGAGCAGTTGCTTTTAGCTACACTTTAAAATCTTTCTCAAAGCAGTGAAAAATACCGCGTGAAATGAGCAACATTCTTAGAAAATTCTTATTTTGACCTATGTGGATGTGAATGAAAAATTTACATTTCCTGTTAATTACAATAAGCACATTATTATTATTATTATTATTATTATTATTATTATCATTATTTATCCTGTGCTGCAACCTTCAATAAAGGAGAGTCACATAATAACTTCTAAGAGGTAACGACCCTAAGCAACACAATGGCTGCAGAACAAAATCGTGGAAATGATTTTAAGACAACAGCAATTTACTTAAAGCCATACTTGAAAATAAATGAGGCTAGGCCATTCCCTTGCCTTTGTTATTGTACCTACCAACATGGTATCTAAATGATTTATAATTAAAACACCCAACAGCCTGAAATACTGTTGCACTCTAGCTTCTTCTTACGAAGAATTGTTACATGTTTTGTTACTTACTGCTAAGAATCGTATATAATGGAGGCTTAAATATTTGATATTCACTGTTCTAGACCAAACAGAAATGAGAATGCACTCATTCTGTAATAATTATCCATAAGTTTTTGTACAATAAACCTACCCAGGTGTACTGGAAAGCCATGTCTATTTTGGTTAAATAAACATTTTAAGAATCTACACTATTAAAATTAAAAAAGTTAAACTATAAAAGGAAGTGTTCACTGTTCTTGAATAAAGATGTTTGAAATGGTTATTTCTTTCTAATCATGTCTCTTTACTTCTTTATATGCCCTGTTCATTATATTCCTTTGGTATATTTTTCTGAGATTTTTCTGAGATTTTTTTTTTTAGATTGCAGACTGTCAGTTTTATGTATATGAACATATGACAGGTGACTCATAATTGTCACCTCTGCGAGGGCCTTAAACATCTAATGCAATATTAGTAATAATTAGCGTTAGTGACAACAATTTTAGCAGTAAACATCTACTGCATTCACTTTATAAATGAGAAAGGATAGTGTTCTTTGGAAATTTCTTTGGTATTTCATGCATAATTTGGAACCCTGACTGCTATCTCTATCAAATTAGCTTTGAAACAACAAATTTCATAAAACATTGGGAAGAAATTTAAGTCACTTGAAAGATTTCTTTGCCCTAGTTTATAGGCTTTTTTGTGTCTTGTCTGTGGGACAGAGTTTGGTAAAAAGGGAACATCTTGTTAAGGCCTGTCAACATTTGGAACTTGAGCGTTAGCACCTGTTCACATCTTTTGTAAACATATTTGATATAATTATAATACCATATGTTACCAATGTTTGACAAAATATGATTAATACACAGTACTAGCTCCAGTCTCATCATACCACTTAAGTGTTATATGGTTCTTAGCAGCACTTCACTAAACATTTACAAGTATTTTTTCCTTCTGGGACATGTAAAAGTTGAAGTAACAAATAAAAGAGGAGAATTTATTGAAATAGATGTTTCAATTAGCTCTTTTTTTTAATTATTATTATTATTTTTTGCTTTTTATGTAACTGAGACAATTTAGTAATTGTCCCATTACTAAATCTCCCAGAAATGTATATAACATATATGTAAGCTTCTATATGGTCCTGTAGTAGTAACAGAAACAAGTTAAAAAGGACTTCAAACTATCTAACATGTTATATATTTACTTTTATTTTCACTCATACAACTGTTTTTTATGTTTGTTTACTTTACCTGTGGAGTTTTTTACAGTCTTACACTGCAATAGTGGCTTATCCCTATTTAACTGTAATCATGGGGTCTTGATCCTGCTGGGGTCTTTGGTACCACACATTATAAAAGAGTTTCTAAGCTGTGTTTGAAATGGAAATTGAGAAGTCTTGGCAGGAAACCCTTCCTGCAACCTATTAGTTGTTGTTTCCTTGGGAGAAAAAGTGACAATATGTAGCTATTGCACTCTGAGAATTACCGGAAAAGGCATATTGGTCCATTTTTGCTCATATTGTAAAGGATGGCATGAATCTGAGGCTGCATATGAATAAACAAAAGAATAAAGCTAGGAGATAAAGAATATAAAGAAAATGTTGTGGAATTTTGTGGTAAAAAAGGGTTTATCAAACTTTCAGGAATGCTCTGGATAAGTTTTTGAGTTCTGAAAAGCATCATCCATTCCAATTCTTCAGCATTTATAATCTTATGTCCAGATTAATATGAATGCCCTGAATGAGGACATAGAACAGTAAATAAAATAAAAAAGCTCACCAGCTTTTATCTCGACATGAAATGCAACCTTCCTTAGAAGCCTTTAATCTGACTGCCATCTTTTTTTCATTCACAGCAGCGAGCTTGTAAACAGCTCTGCCTCTGCAATGAAATACTACTGTATAGAAAGAGGGTTATCAAAAAGCAATGTTTGTTTGTTTATTGAAATTCTTATCAACAGAATGTCAGTGTTTTTGAGAATGTAACATTTCTACTGTGAATTCTGTGTCTGAGCAAATGGTTTCTGTTAGATTTGGAAATGATAATGTCTGCTGTAATAAGTCTTTGTCTGTGCATGTTTTTCCCCCTAAGGATAGAGAACTCTAGCAAAATAAAAAAATAGAACTGCCTAACTACTGCTACTTAGTCTGCTTTAAGAAAATCTATCCTAGAATATTCTCAAAACTCCCCATCAAAACCAACTGAGACTACTTTTTGTCTATTAAAATATGCATTATTTATGCTAAGAGTCAGCCTTTAGAACACACTTCACGTATTAAGAATCACAAGAACATAAAGCCCAACTTCTGACAGTAGTTGTCTCATTACAGCTATCAATAAGCAGCCAAAATGTCTTGCTCTATTTCAGCTTTCTCTTTAAATTCCATTTCAACATCAAACCATGGGAAGGGGAATATATATAAAAAACAGTTTAAATTGACAAAAGCTACTTATGGTCCAAAACACTGGAGAGAGATTTGCGAGCCTGACAAAATCAAAACAACCACACAGAAACAAACAAAAGCTTGTTATATGAGGAGCATTTGATGAAACACATTGAATTATTTTTACATACCTCTTAAGCCAAGGAGAGCAATGTCACCCTGTTGGTGAAAACATACTGAAGAGAACATCTTTTGCCTAAATCAGAACATTTTTTTTGTTCTTCCATCCGATTCAGCATCAATTTGTCTCCTAGGTTGCTCAGAATGGTCCCAAATGAATGGTCCCAAAGCTTTCAACTGGAGTTGCTCATATAAGAAAGGTTTCAAGGCAAGGTTCTGTGTTCATTCTTCAGTTAAGATTTCCTAGTAATTCCTAAACAACTGAAGGGACAGCTTGTTTATCCATACACCAAAGGAAACCCTGTGGAGCTTTGAAGTCTGCAGCCTCTCTAACTTCAGAACAATTGGAATAGAAAGACGTTTGGGATCTCATGTCCCTGGTGTAGATATTATTGTGCCTATATTTTAATCATCCAGCTATTAGAGAGAAAGAGAGATGATCTTGTCCTTCACAGATCAAGTATCTATGTTTTCAGTAGTCAGTTGAAGGAGATAGTTATCTGTGAAAAGATAAAGAAGTCCATCTGAGGCATCCATTTAGTATGCAGGAAACAGCTGCTGTTCGAAGACCACCTATTCTACACTTTTTTCTTTTTTTTTTTTTCCTATTGTAATAAATGAATATGAAATAACAGATGTTTGCATATGGTGTGGACTTTCTTGAAGAAAAGGCTTTTAATGGAGCAGGTCAGGCTCCTCCAGCAAGAATGTAATTACAGGATCTATCGCCCAATTCATTTTCAACGCGATGTCATAGATCAGGCTTCCACTGGAAAGATGACTCTTGTTGGAACACTTTGAATTGGGTCTGTAGCTCAGAGGTTAGTGTAGACTCCCTTTATCTTCCTTTATCTTTTCTCTTTGTGATGGGTCTTGCTTTACTGGGTGCACTCATTTACCATGCCAGGAACTGGTATTTAGCCTCTGGACTTCTGTGCTGTTTGGAGAAGATACTTGGAGTTTTAGTAAGGGTTTCATCAGCTGAAAAAAACTTTTGCTTTTTGTTACTAATTCATTTGTTCTATAAACATGAAGGGTTGTTATCTTCCACTCTGTTAATATAGACATGTCAGGCTCAGTCATATTTAGCTCTGTAGCTGACAAATATAAAAAATAAAAATAAAAAAAATATTGAATGTAAAACAGTCTCCACAGTCAATCTCACAAACCCCTACTATGGTTAGGTGTATTTATCATTAGGGCAAGAGTATTGCAGTAGCTCCACTAATATCACATTCCGTGATGTGGATAATCCTCTCTAACTAGTAGATTATAACTAGTAACTATAACTCTCTGCTTATAACTAGTATTCAGCTGGAAATTTTACTAATGAGTTCATTTAGTTAAAGCCTGATAAATTTTCTTTTTGAGTACAGTATATAGCCTGCACTAAAACTTCAAAAATCATTGTCCCCCTTCCTAAGTAAAAATTATTGATCACAGTGACAGTAATTATCTTGTGTATCAATATTTTTGTTTATGACCTTCATCATTCTCCCATTTTTAAGTAGCTTTTGTGTGTGTGTGTGTGTTGAAGTATAAATGAAATCATGGAATCTACTCATGAAATCAGGAGACAGTTTCTTTATATTTACGCCAAGAAAGGATTGCAAGATCAAAATAGGAGAGTTTCCTGTCTGAACAAGTATTTACCTTATGCATCTGTACGTGGAAGGAGGCAGTACAGATTTCAAAACATATCCGGTGAAGGTGAAGAAAATACCGCATAAATAATAGAACTGAATAAAGTAGTTGAAATAAGAGACTCTGGATCATTTCTAAAACCTAATCTGACTCTGAACTGAATATTCTTGTAGTTCATCAGGGTTTGACTGTCATGTGGAAAAATTATTTTCTAGCTTCTCTGCTGGCACCTGTTATCAAGGAGGTAGCAGAAAGGACAGGTCCCAGTCCTGGAAGAGCCACCCACCTTTCTCTGCGATCATGAACAAGTTCCTCATCCTCCTTTCCCATGTACCTTTCCTTCTCCCTTAGAGGTAGGACAAGGTTTCTTCACATTCTTTTAAGAAGGTGATTGAGTTAATTCACCACACACAGTAATTGAAGACCAAAACTTAACCATGTGAGAAAGAAATGTTCTGGTAGCCCTGTAATTACAGCCTTTGATGTTTTCATGAAATACAAATTAAACTGTAGCTGGAAAATGGTAAAAGCAGCTATATCACCTGTATCCACAAGACATCCTTGTGCATGATAATCTTCTTGTTTACTGTGCTAGCCAAGGCTGAGACTTCCAAATGGAAGCAACCTTAGGGCTGGATGACTGGAATATATTCTTCTGAAAACTATACAACCTAAGCCCTAATTAAAATAAAGATTTTCACAGGTTTTGCTGCACTGAAATACTGAGGTGATAAAAGTGCAACACTTTCTATTCTACTGCTTCTATACAGTCTTGGTGGTGAAAATTGAAGATTTATTTAACTTTTATAAAATGCAAAATTTTCTTAAGAAGACAATTCTCTGGCATCCTACTCCTGTTTCAGTTATAACATCTAGTAAAGGAGGAAGGTTTGGATATCCTAATTTCTATTTTTATTTTTTATTTTTATTTTGTAAATAACTTGCTCTCTTTGTTTGTCAAGTAGACAGAATTCCCAAGAATAAAGATAGAAGCCAGATGATATGTCTAGAAAAAAATTGCACTAGTTTTATTTTAGGACTGGTTACTTTACTGAAAGTTTACTGTGCTCTCTTTTTCTTTGCATATTGTATAACTGATTCATTTACAGAGATGTCAAAAATGGAAAGATATACCATATATTTCTTTTGTTGCCTCTAAGTAGAATTCAATGGAAAGACATAGAGAAACAAAAATACAGTAGAATATTGTTTACTTTATTTCTGTTTTGGTAAATTTATTATGATTTTGTTATGAGAATGAAAAAATCATTACCAATGATTTTCAGTCATCCTTTTGACTATTTTTTTTACAAGAAAAAATAGAGAAAAGTGTAAATTCTGTCAAAAATGACTCTGTTCTTCTAGTATTACTGGCTACCAGTGTAATTTTGTAGACTAGAAGGATAGTATAATCTCTTCATCAGGATAACACTATAATCATATTCCTCCCCAATTTGTCTTGCCATTTTTTCCAGCAATCCGTAGGTTCACTTTTAACATATAAATGTTTTTTGAAAAATAGGTTTCAAATTCTTAATCCATTAAGGAATATAAAACTGGGAGTTTAGACAATTAATTTTTTATACTGCATGCTCTGTTCTTTTAACTGATCTAATTGCCATTCTTCTATATTTCTGAACTCCTTCTCCCTTGGGAATATTTAAAGAATTGAGATCAACTTCATATTCTTGTGGGATGATTTACTCTCTGCCCCTGGAAATTAATATCTAGCATGTTTTGCAAGGCTTGTTCACTTGGCTTTTCAGGTTTTTGTTTTCTCTTGAGAATTTCTCTAGAATTCTGTAGCTCCCACATCCTTCAAAGCTTCACCTAAATAAGTCCTTTAACAGATCTGAGGCCAAGTGATTGGATGAAATAAATTTAAGCTTAGAAAACACAGAAGAGTAATTTTTTTTTTTTTATCGAATTAGCAAGAAAAATAGTTTTGTTTTTCTTTCCAGTATATGTGTATACTTATAGTTTCATGTTTAGTTGGCAGCTTTCATTGTGCAGCAGCTTTTGTCTTTGAAGTGGTTGAGTTCCCTGATATCTTGAATAACAAACCCACTGTCAGTCAAAATAAGCACAGCAATTTTTTATTTTTTAGATCTTGAAACTATATATCCACTTGCTGATATACTGTGGGAATTTTTCTACACTTCAGTTTTTCATTGCCAGTTAACATCAGAATTATTGTTGGGTGCTCTTGTTATTTTTCCACTTTATCCAGATAATGACTTTTCTAGCTTCATAATATGAAACTTCAATTATGAGTTTTGTCTCTATCAAAAAGTTCATATTTTTTTTTCTTTTTCTTCTGCTTTTTTTT
>VXAA01004295.1:784061-794748 GCA_013399115.1 Anseranas semipalmata
TTTTTTTTTTTTTTGTAAGGATCACGGTGGTTTATAATTGTAAATCCTCTGTAGCTCTTGAAACATTGATTAGGATATTCATTTTCTGTAAAGCAGACTGAGGATAAATGTCAGTATAAAACCACTATAATCAACAAAAAAGAAACTGGAAATTTGTCTATTCAGTAGACAGAAAGGATATTCTCTCTTGTTTTGTCCAGTTATGAACAGAAGTTGGAAAGCACTGGGGGAGACAGGCTGAGTATAATGTTCTCCTACTATTTCTAGCTACTTGTACCTGCAATTAACACATTCAGCTCTTCATTATCATGCCATCACTCCTTCTGGAGTCCTGGTGTGGTCCCCTCTGCTGCAGTATGTCTGCTAGTCCCTTTAGTAGATTATGGAATCCATTTCTCTCCCCATTGGCCAGCCTCTATCCTGCCTCTGGGACCAGCCTGCAGATTAAAGGTCCCGTCTGTCAACAGCTCCACTCCTGACTTGGTGCAAGCTCCCTTGCTCTGCTGCAGAATGCCTTCTGGCTTTGTTCTTCATGGACAACTTGCAGTCCCTACTGCCTTCCCTCCTGCTGACTCCCCAGGCCCTTTCAGATGAACATGTGGCCTTAATCTGTCTCTAACTTGTTCCTGCCCTCTTTCTGCCACTCTGTCAGGACCCAGTCCTGACCTTTGAGCCCTTTCTCTGCTTTCTCAATGGTATCTTTAAGCTCAGGCTATTTAAGGGTGTGAGTTGTGTGAGACTGGCTCGTTTATTCTAAAACTTTTATGTGCTAAATTCACCTTTATGTTCTTTAGGACTTTGAACACTGTCTTCAAAACAATTCTGATCTATGTTCTGTGTCCTTGTCTTTTCACATTTTTTCCTTTATTTTTGCCCAGCAGTGGACTTTTCACTCTCTATATCTTAATGTCAGCTTTGCTTGTCTTCTTCCCCTGTTGCAGTCTGCAAAAGTCACTGGCTATGTTCAGCTCAGTAGCATTAGATTGTATTACAAGCAACCTGACATTTTACGTAAATAATGTAAGCAATGTGGTGTCCAAGAGCACAGGATTCATTTCAGAAGCCTTTTTAAAACTTTGCTGTGAAACTGTAATTTCAACCAATTCTCCTTCTGTCACTTACATACGCTCTCTGTTCCTTTAGAAACCACTTTCAAACAATTCCTTATGGAGGGAGGGGATCACCTTATACAGGAAGGGAAAAAGCTACCATTCTAAACTGGTGCTTAATTAAGGCAGACACTTCCTAATGAATTTATGAAAGACGAAGATGGGTATGAATACTCTCAGGTCTGTACACAGAATTTAAAGCCTGAAGTGCTAACATTGAGACAATTTAATCCAAAATTTATGACCTCAGTCCTTTGACCCCAAATCTCAAAATCTGCTGCTTGCTAAGGCTGTGGTTTCAAGAAAAAGGCAAACTAGCAGCCACATTTCCAAACCCAGCCTTTTTTCTTCTTCTGTTTGTATTCTTGTAAGGTTAATTTGCTGCAAGTTCATTAGTCTGTGCCAACTGAAAAGTGCCATGCAGGTAAGCACCAGGAGTGGGGTGGGCAGGAACTTCCACGTGAGACCACCTTTCTAGCAGCTTATTGCAAAACTGTGCTTCTATGGTTTGCAGCCACAGCTCCATGTATAAATAAAAAAGGGTTTATGTTACTGAGTTTCAAAAGGTCTTATTCATAGGTTTTTAGAAGGTGTGATTATTTTTTGTCTACCACTTTGCTGGTCATTAGTCACTACTATGGTGCTGTAAAAACTCAACCATCCCAATATCTGTAGAAATGTAAACAGAATGTGTGCAACTTGCTAAAATTTGACTGATAATAGTTTTCCTGGATGTGTAAGAGAAATGTTACTAATCAGTAAGAAAGGCTAGACAAAATGTACTTGTCTGCCATCTTTTACTACAGTTATTAATAAGAGCTATGGCTGGCAAACTGAAGTGGCTTTGTAAAGGGATTCCAGCTGTCCTTATCAAGTATTTCTACATTTTTTGTGTATGTATTGCTGTCTTGTAACGTGCCTATGATTTCTGTTTGGCAAAGCAAATGTACTTTCAACAGGTAATGTCTGTGAATGCACCAGTGCACAGACCGGGGTAGCTCACAGCCCTGGGCAGCGTATGTTCCACTTGAACGGCAGATGGACTTCATCTTGGTCCTGACCTATTCTTGTCTGCTTTCCGGCTGGTTTTGTTGGTGAGTCATAAACTAATTTACTTTCCTGGGATAGTTCAGCCATAGGCCTGGAAAGAAAGGCCACTGTTGAAGAACAACCTTCATTTGTCCACCAAGGAGACTTTTACAGAATGTTTGCAAGAAGTTAAAACAGTACCACATTTAGCACTTAAGTCTTAACAAGGCAATTTAGTTAAATGTGATTATGCACACAAGAGATATATCTCTAGAAGTAAAACCTCAAAGAGTATCTATTTTCTACACTTACAAAATACTGACTATTTGCAACAGAAATTCAAAGGGACTTGGTGAAATGACAGTTTGAGTTGCAAAGCTCCTTTGATGATCTGGTGGAACATTGCAGCTCATAGAGGAAAAAAAATAGAGTAAAAGATAGTTGAGCACATATAAAAGTTGCAGATGCAGTGAAAACACACAGAAGTTTCCTCTTGCTACAGAAACAAGACACTCACACTGGAGAATGAATTCATTACTCATTCCTTGAGTTATCCTGGGAGGCTTCTGAGTGAATTACTTTGGCAATTGGTGGAAAATCCAGTTCTGGGTAGACCAAAACCTGGAAGGAGCTGTGCATACACAGACGTAATTGCAGTCTTTTCTTGCAATGATGCTTACAAAAATAATTAAAAAAAAAAAAAAAAACACAAAAAAACAGCTGTGAGGTTTCTATGTTCTGAGGTTACACATAAGATAATATTCAAAAGTCTTGAAATGTTTTTTGTCCCTTCACCTACAGGTTCTTTGTTTTGACCTTTAGTTCTGTGTTTGCTTGCTGCCTAAAACAGTGTGTTACTACTCCATGGGCTAAAATCTGTCTATTATATTAATGTTGTTTGAGCACCATGCTTGCAGAGAGTCCCTAAGCTAGCTATAACTCAAAGAGTTATTGAACCTGCCTCAAACTGAAACAAAGATAAATCCCAGTTTACCATTTTTAGCTCTGCCTGTTTCTCACTTCTCGTTTTCCTATCATGCCCATCTCTGAAAACAGAGCACTTCAATAGAACTGAAAATACAAGGGATAAGAGGAGACCAGAATATGCATGTTCAGGTCATTACAGGTGTTACTGTTGTCTTGTTACTCTGTGGTATCATTTGTGTCATTAGCTTGTGTTATTAAGATGTTTGAGTTTTGATGATGATGGTAACAATAAGTTTTCAAAGAGTGAATTAAGATACCTCAGTAAAAAGAAGATATTGGAGTTAAAAAAAAAAAAAAAAAGACAGCTTCAGAAGTGAACATCCCATTTCCCTGTGATTATGTAGCTGAAAAGTTCATTTGGAACTTTTCACTTGGAACTTTTTTACACCAGTATTTTCTGTAGTTTCAACAGAGTTGTAGTAGTATACAATGAAAGATATATTGTAATAATTCAAAAAAGCATAGGAGCGATAAAAGATTTTGGACATTTACCTAGAACTCTTAATATTTAGGTAGTATGGAACGGGCCTGATACTTTTCAAGGGTTTTTATTATTTTGGGATTCAGGCAGAATATTTAGCTGGATAACTTGAGTGTTAGAGACTAAAAATATAAAAACTAATTACTGAAGAATCTATTTTAAATGGAAATTGAAACCACTGAAGGTTTTGGTACATGTTTGTATCTTTTTATTCCTATTTTTATAACTTTAACAGGTGTTCACTTAGTCAGCTACTTGTCTGTTTGTGAAAAAATTGTTAAAATGATTGATTTTTACCTCTTAATATATATGTTGAAATCCAGTCAAATATTTTTAAAGCTGAAGGTGTTAATGGAATAAACTGTGAAAAGAATAGAATCCCAGTGTACTAGAATTTAAATTCTACTAGAAAACTAACTTGACGATATACATTTTTTAAAACAGAAAATGTGTTGTGAGTCAACACAAAATGGTAGTCATGTAGTAGGAGAGTCCTCTTAAAGTAAACTTCCATTAAGAAGTAAAACATTTAGGTTCAAAAGGTTAGCAGTTTAATAATTGTGTGCTGCAATTTGGGAAATAAAGTAGTGGTTTGATAAAAGCAGGACAAAATGAAATTGCAATAAACCTTTTTAATCTCTCCTTTGAGACTAACAGTTAACTTAGATTTTTGAAGTAGTCTCCTAACTTACTGAAAATTCTGCAGACAAAGGTAAATTGTTACAGATAGAATTGTTTGGAAATGAAACTAATGTTTGATGGACTTCTCCCTGTCCAGCTACAGCTACAAAACAGGTTGCTGATCTTCAGAATTGTACTCCTCTGGTAATATTTAAGTCTGCCTAGCATATTATGGCACTCAAGGGGTGTTGGTTCAACCCTTTCCATTTTCAAAGCCACAACTTTCATTTTGTATTTAATTAGTGATTACTTGTTCTTCTATCCCTTAGTTCCGAAACTGTGAAAAGCAGTGATAATTTTGATTACATAAATTCATTGTTTTCTTTCAAAAGCAGCTGGATTCACGAACATTTTACTTTAAAGACCTGTGAGGAGATAATTTGTCATCATTTATTCTGAAAATACAAATGCTGCATTTGCACTGCTTGTAGAAGATTTATATGATGTCTGTAATTTTGTAATATTTTTTTCTGACATAACCAGTTCTAAATTTTTATTCTTCAGTATTTGCCTTTTGATGAAAAGCAAGGATAACAGCCTGACTTCTGAAAGATTAAAGATTGAGAAAATTTTGAAATACTATTTCACTTCAAAATGGTTGATAATAGAATAATATAGAAAAGAAAATGGGATGGTCTTTTACTGACATACAGAGTAACAACTGACACATTAAGTTATATAAAATTAGGTTTTACTGGACTGGCAATGTAAATTTAATCTAATCAATGGAACTAGCAATTCCATTCAAAGTTTTTTGTTAGCCTTCTGTATTACTCCTTTAACCAGAAAAAAAAAAAAATAGATGCTATTGTTTATAATTAAGCAATGAAAACCTCTGGATCCTTTTTAAAAGATTTTATTTGATTGTTTTGTATAGAATAAATTGCCTTTGTTTTGTGTAACTTAAAATAGGGAGGTATGAACAATCTCTTCATAGGAATGTTCTTTGGTTGATGCTTGTATCAAGTGCTACAACTTCATTAAAGTGCATATTATTTTAGAAATATGAACCAGAAGAAGAAATATGAATTCTGTAGAAAGATCATAAGTAAAAAGACCAAGCACAGAGTGGTCAGAATGGATACAAAATGCATGTCTACAACTTACAAGCCAGGTTGCAAATGTTTTATTTTTTTACTGTTTACTAATACGCTCTGTCTCACTACCTAACTGTCAATATATATAAGGCTATAGCAAGCACTTATATTTTATTGTCTGCTAGCTGGTTTATTATATTGATGGGTAAGTGTTCATTCTCTTCAATTTATATGTCAGTAAAATTCCTAATATGATGTGACCCCATAAAACATATATTTCTATAGGGAAGGCAGTGCTTTGAGTACTGCCATGGTGTTCCACTGTCTCACAGAATCAGTTCAGCTCTTTGATAGGGTGCCATGTCCAAGATAACATGCTTTGTCTCTCTCACCTGGGAAAATGAGCTCATACATAGGTCTGGGGATGCATGGTCTAGGTATCTCTGTGCATAACACTCTGCCCTGGGGAGACTAATCTACAGAAGCTTTTTCAACTTGCTGTCTGAGAAATTAAACCCAAAACAAAGCTTCTCAATCAAACTGGCACCTGGAACCTATTAACATGCTGTGTACCCAAACAAAAATGTAAATTGTCTTCTTTTTCAGGGAATAATTTAGATCTAATGAGAGCAGGTTGCCTGAAGGTAAACTGTTAGGGAGTTGCCATAGTGAATTTAGCAATCCAACATACCTAGCAACATGAAAAAATGGAGACAGCTGGAAAACAAGTCAATTGGTGAATGAGATCCTCTTTCCCAATGTCTTTACACAAAATTGACTTCACATCCAAAGTCATTTGATAACTCTAGGCTTTACTGAAGCAGAAATAAAATGCTCGAGGTAAGAATCCTTACTACTTTATGCACCAAATGAATACCAGGCTCCTGGTGTTGCCTCCAGTCATCCCTACACTAAGGGTGGCATTTCAGAAGAGAAATATGGCATGATTTCTGCCCCACTCTTAAGTGCTCTAGGATTTAAAAGCTATCAGTCTGCCAGAAAGTGAGGCAGTAGGGTGAATTATCCCATATTACTGAGTAGACCCTTACTAATAGAGATACACGTTAGACATGTAATCTCTATCATTGATGTATTATGCAAGATAGTATTTATTATCTGCAAAAGCAAACAAAAACAAAAAACACACAAAGCCGTTTTCTTGGGACTAGGAACTAGTCACCAAACTGCAATATTGAGAAATATCTCTAATAAGACCATTTTTTTTCCTGACTTTGAGGTTTCCGTTTAACTAAGACTGTGTTTTAAATCCCCTCTTTCCCAAGTTCCACTCACAGAGTAAATTAGCTCCAGCTGATCTTGACTGCTTCTGGTACAGGAGTCAGCTTGTTAAGTGAGTTCAGTACCTGTACACTACATTTCAGCTTATCCTTAAGTGAGTCAGCAAAAGCTTTTTAAACTTTTCCCTGCAGGATCAACTCCTGTAAATGTTGTCACTGTTTCAGTTGCTTGTGTTTTCATCTCCAGCAGCAAGGGGCTTAAGTTAACAATTCACAAAAGAGCAGTTGGAAAAACTCACTAAGAAATAAAGGAAAGAACCAAAATAAAATCATGATTTCCACCTTTCTATTTAAAAGAAGTCAGTCTTTTCACTTCACTTTTCACACTCTTACTTTATGGCCAATATCAGCGATCACCTCTTAAATGTTGCTGAAATTTCTCAAACTCCAGCTTCTTATATTCCTCCTTCTCTCCATTGACAATGATACTCTTTGTTGTCAAAGCTTGCGTTCACCTTTCTGTTCTCTCCACCCAAATGCTCTTTCCTTTCCTCCTTTCATTTGCTAATGCCAGCCGAACTACATTCCTGTGTTTGCAGAACATAGGATCATAATTTTTCTTTATTTCTCTCTCCCTACGATCATGCTTTTCAAGTTCTTCCACTTCCATCTCTCACAAAATCCACATACCCTATATAAGGCTTTATATATCACCCTGCTTTATGAACTTTCACTGTGATATTGTTATATTCCCGCTGTGCCACAAGCAATTTCCTACTACTTATTCCAGAAACAGATTTTGTTGTGCCTTTTCCTCCTATTTTTTTTCCCAAATTCTTCTTATTTCAGTACTTGTCAGCATTGATCCTGCAGTAGTTGCTAGCCTTTTACAGAAGATGCTTACTCCAAGAACTAACAGAGTATGTCCTTCCAAACCACGTAAAAGATCAATGTGCTTAGGTCCACATTCATATTGCCTATCATTAGACACAAAACCAAACAGAGCTGCCCTATGGACTCTCTGTTAGGCAGGTGTGAGAGAAAAAGAGGCATTTTCTTTAGGATCTGAACTACCATGTGAAGGTGTCTGTTTCATTTCAGTACCAATAGGAATAAGGTGATTAGTCACTTTGCTTAGGTGCCTAAAAATGAGATGGAATGAGTCTGTGTCTTACCTTGACATATGAATATATGGTAAATAATTACATTATTGCAGTGAACTAATTTATTTATTCTGCTAAAGTAGCCTCAATACAGCTCAGTATGAACCTCATGACAGTGAAAAAGGAAGAAAAATATTTTTCTAGACAAGATTAAAAATAGAAATATAGTATTTGCAATATTAGAAAGCTGGTAGTTTGGAGGAGGCATATTCCCAATTGTTCAAAGTAACAAGTAAAGTTAGTTTCCTACAGTGAAGTAAATGCTATCTGAATTACCCATATGTCATGCTTGATTTTTTCTCCATTAAAATAAGTGTGGAAATTTAGCTTACAGACATTCTAAATGTCACCTGGAAACATCAGTGTTGTGAGTGAGACAGAGGCAGAAAGGGCAGGTTAAGTACTTGGAGGAGGTAGCCAGAGGGTGAAGTCCTCTCAAAAAAAGAAAACATCTGAATAAATTGCTTTTAAGGTTTTCTTTCAGTTTTTTAAACTCTTTCCTCTTTTCAACTAAGATTTTATTATTGTTACTAAATAAGTCCAGCAGCTCTGAAAATCACATACTTTGTCAGATATCAGCATTCTCTTCTGCTACAGATGCTTTTCATATAATTAGGCAACTTTTCCCAGATATGTCTGAAGGAATGTCTGTCTTATGATTAAAGTGAACCATGAAAGTGTAGAAGAGAGAAGAGAAAGTGAGATCATATTTGTGGATAGCATCATTTACTCTATTTCAACACTTCCAACCTGCTTTTACTTCTCAGCTTCTTATTTTTTGTCTTCGCTGTTTGCTAGGAAATTAGTGAAAAAAGGAATATGTTTGTTTTTTATTTATACTTCATAAGGACTCCCAGTCTCAACTTTCATCTTGAACTGGCTTCAAGTAGCCAAAGACACCAAAAGGCTTCACAGGACTTACAGTCTCAAGTTCTGCTATATCCCCTATATAGTGGCCTGAGTGATATTTAAAGTTTTGGAAAATGTCTTTAATTTTTCGACTAGAAACATGATAATCTAATTCAGGTCTTATTTAGCTATTGCCATTTGAGAGAAGAAAAATTGACATCTAGAGAGAACCTCTCTTCTGCATTTTAGTTATAGTTAGTGCTATATATCCTTTAAATGAAATAGTATAAAATGTTGTTATGTTGGCTGTATTAGAGAACTGATACTATGCTGACCTTGAAATTTATTTGAACAGATTGATCAAAAGTGAATATCAGAAAATGATGTGTCAGTCACAACTAAAGATGTCTTATAAAGGTTTTTTAAACCTTTTAGGATGATGAGAACTTTTACATTTCTCTCTCACATGTTGACCTGTTACATGGATCTTTTTGATATCATGGTTGGATTGCTGCAGTGTATTTGATTGTGTGCTGCCAAAAAGGTTCATCTATCACCTGCAGCTAGAGCAGATTGCAGCAGAGTGAGTGTTTTGCAGGTGTGGAACTGGGAGATTCTGCCTCTCTTCTGCTTTGTTCTGTGAACTGAGTACCTATCCAGTTAAATGAGTTTGCTTCCTTTTGTTTTGGCATAGTGTCCATCATTAAAACTTCTTTGCCAGAATACTAAATTTTCAAAGTTTCAAAAATTCAAAACTTTCCCCAGCTTTAAAACCCAATAAAGGACTTCTGCTCTTCAGTCCACATAAGTCATAACTCTCCATAGGAGCTTTGTGGCTATCTGCAAACAGTGCATGAGCACTTGCTATTTTTCCTAAGCCTCCATTCAACAGGAGCTGTATCAACTCTGCCCCTCTACCAACATTTCTGCAGACTTCTGTTTGCAATACATCTTGTCTTTTTATCTTTTATTATCATGATTACATCTTTTAATAGGTTTTAGAAGTGTTTTTTGAGGGTTGTCACAGGGAGGCAAAAAACCTGCTCTGTTCATGTAGTTTAAATCAAATAAGGATAGAAATAGTTTATTGGTTTTTTTGTTTGTTTGTTTGTTTTTTTAGCAACACAGAATCAATGAGGAATCAACAAGCTATAACTCAGGTCCAATATCAGCAAGACAACAGATAAACCTAAATACTAGACAATTACAAAATATTAATAAGCACTTTTGTAAATACCTTATTTAATTAATCCCCCAAAGGTCTCATGCCCTCCAACACGTATTCACTGTTAACTGCACCTGCTGTCCCAGGCAGTGTGGGTTACTAGCACCCTTCCCCTGCTGGCTCCCACCCCCTTCCTTGGGGAAGATGTGGGTGGTCCAGCTCTGTGTCTGCCCACATCACACCCAACAATCCATGCACCAGCTAGAGAGTATCCCATGGGTTGTGTATTTGCCTCTGAAGTGAGATCTCTGCATACCACACCCTGTACTGTCAGTCCTCTAATTGGATGCAGGCTACTTATGGTGTCCAATGGGGTACAAGATGACATTGTTTGGTTAACTAATGACTTTAATTTAAAACCCTTGATATCTGAGGAAGTTTCTTAGTCTGAGGGTCTCTGCTACATGAGTCTCCAGTCTCTGAGCTGCCTTACTCTGATCTATATGGTATTCAGAGTCTTCGCTAACCAATCCCATTTCTGTTATTATTGGGTAAGCATTTTCACAAATGGTATTGCTAATTTAAACCAGAAATTTCTGGAAGGACATAACCCAAAAAATCTCAGCTGAAAGTGTGCTTTGTGGTCTTGTGCCCCTGAACAAAATGTAAAATGAAATTGCCTTTTCTGTAAAGCAAAATCTAAATATCCCCTTTATTTATTTATAATTAATAGAACATAATTATCTTGGCAAATTCTAATCTAACAAAGATTTTCTACAAACAAAACAAGCTACAGTTCTGGCAGTTTAAATGGACATAGCTCTATTTTCTCTTTTAGAACTGGTTATTTACATCAATAGGAAACAATTATATCAATTGACCTCAATCATATCCAATATGCAGAAATCCAAAGACTATTTAATTTTTTATGTTAAAAACTCCACAAAA
>VXAA01004295.1:801423-824943 GCA_013399115.1 Anseranas semipalmata
TACCCATGTGCTAATAAAGCAAATGAGAAAATTTTCTGTAAGTAGTACAAATGAATATGAAGTAAAACTAAAAAGAAATGAGAACACTCACATAAAACCTAATATTGAATGTGATGTTTGTTTAATCAAAACTATTACAGCATGAATTTTGATATTGATTTATAAGAACCAAACCATGTGTTGACAGTCTACAGTGCAAGAATTATTAATAAAAGCAGTGCAGTGAGAAGTCCAAGTAAACAATTAAAAGAGGAGTGTAGGTGGCTCACAAATGGGTGAAATGTTTAAATTAACAGACTGATTTAATTGCAAAATGTCATTTGCTCATTTCTTCTTTTGTCATGACACATATAAAGCAGAGACCACTTTCCAGACTGTTTTGGTGTTACTTGTTATCTATACTTAAACCCCATGGCTTCTCAGTTCAGTAGATACTCTGCAAGAATATTTTGAGCATCCTAGTGTTTTCTGCTGGCAATACTGATTATTTCTTGAAATTGGAATAAGTATAGCAGGGATGCCTACCTCCTGTAGACCTTTATGTAAAGCAAGTACTGGAAAAATAATTATTTCAAAGAAAGTGCATAGAAATTGTCATTTCATATCTTCATATTTGAACTCTAGCATTTCTTGGATTATTTTGTCTTTGTCAGATTCTTGTTAATTTAGAATCATAGAATCAGAATCATCTAGGTCAGAAAAGATCATCAAGTCAACCGTCAACCTGACCTACTGAGACCCATCACTAAATCATGTCCCTTAGTGCCATGTCTACACATCTCTTATTAAATACCTCCAGGGATGGCGACTTCCCAGGGCAGCCTGTTCCAACGCTTGACCACCCTCTCCATGAAGAAATTCTAATACCCAATCTAAACCTCCCTTGGCATAACTTGAGACTGTTTCCTCATGTCCTAACACTTGTCGTCTGAGAAAAGAGACCAACACTCTCCTTGCTGCAACCTTCTTTCAGGTAGTTGTAGAGAGTGATGAGGTCTCCCCTCAGCCTCTTCTTCTCCAAGAAGAACAACCCCAATTCCCTCAGATCCTTATAGTGTTTTCTAGTCCTTTCACTGGCTTTGTTGTTCTTCTCTGCACATGTTTGAGTATATCATTTAGTACATAAAGGGCATAGAGACTGGAATGGAAACTGAAGAAGTTATTAATGCCAAGAAAAATATCAACCCATTTCTCAACAGAGCTAGTTCCTCATGTTCATTTNTACTCTCACTCATTCTCCCTTCTTATTCTTTAACAAGATATATAAATAATAGCCTCTTATGTACTACTGTTAACTTCCCAGTAACTAGTATAATTTCTGTGGGACAATATCACAGAATAACTCTTTTTTTTTTCTACTTTTCTTTTTGTATTTCAGTATCTCAGGGAATTAACCAATTGCTCCTCCTGTTAAGCAGAAATCCTGAAATGGACTGTTTGCATTGCAGTCAAAATTATTCTTGATAAGAGCAGCAGTCTTCAAATTTAGCACAGTGGGATCAGCCTTTCAGAAAAGGTTAGAAATAATAATATAAAAATTTGCTGATATATTTAACAACTGAAAGAAAAACTCTGACAAACTTGAAACTGATTTCTGGAAATAAAATGGTTCTATGCTGTAAATATAATATAGGACCAGATTTTTGTTGTTGATGACTCTGTGATGTGTGGATATGCTTTCTACATATTTCCTCTCAGTCTCCATTTTTTAATTTTTTTTTTTTTGCATACGTGTAGGTCTACCAAAGTGATACCAATGTATCTTCTGACAGATTGTTTGGGAGTAGTCAGCACTGATTTATGAAGGGGAATTCATGCCTGACCAACCTGATAGTTTTCTGCAATGAGATGACTGGTTTGGTGGATGAGGGGAGAGCAGTGGATGTTGTTTGTCTTGACTTTAATGAGGCTTTTGACACTGTCTCTAATAACACTCTCATTGACAAACTGATGAAATATGGGCTGGAAAATGGACAGTGAGGTAGACTGAAAGCTGGCTGAACTGCCAGGCTCAGAATGTGGTGATCAGTTGCACAAAGTCTAGCTGGAGACCCATCACCAGTGGTGTACCCCAGAGGTCAGTACTGGGACCAGTACTGGTTGACAACTGCATTAATGACACTAGTGATTTTGTGATTCTGTAACCTTTGATATTCTTGAGATGTTATCAATGGAAAAAATATTATCTACACTAAGAAAGTGTTTTAGGAGTCTTCTTTCAATGCTAGGAACTTAATGTTTGTTATGTAAGAAGGTGTTTTCAATCCAAGACAACAAAGTAGTTTGAAAAATAAATGTTATTACCAATGGTATCTATTTAAATTGCCCAAAAATATATAGTAACCTTTCAGAATTAAGCAGACACAAGATGGAAAAAAATCGGTTAAGGTTATCAATGCAGTTTTAAAGTCTGTAACTTTTTGATGTCATTGAACAAACATATTTTTGTATGATCTGTAATTACAAGTTTATGTTCTACCAGTGGGTTTCACACATGTGAATAATATTGAAAGAGAATGTACGTACTCTATACTGTAAGGTTCAATTCCATCATGAGAAGGAAAATATGCTGAAATAGAGACTGCTTTCAGCCTGTAGCTTTCTATTGCTTTTACAGTTTCTCTTTCTTTTTCTCCTTAATTCTTTCATTTGTGCCACCCAGACAATTTGTATCTGTTATTATATTATTTGTTTATATATTATATATATTATTTATACTATTATTTTATATTATACATGTATATATCATATATATTTATTTATAATATTATACTATTTTTGACTGTTTCAGAGTCATCTTCTGGACTGTCTTTGTATATTCATGCACTCTCAAGAAATTAGGAAGGGGAATTAGGTAGAAGAGAAAACAATCTAGATTAGAATCAGCTTCAGGTTTAAATGCATAAATATAGTTGTTTATGTGTGCAGTAGGTGTATAAACTCTCATTACAGTTGCTGCAAAACTTAATCATAGACCTCATGAAAAATCAGGATTCCAGTGTCGTGATCTCTACTCACTGAGATGGAATTATTAATAAAGTTATTTGCTTTATATTTGATAATCCAGCCATGGCCAGATTGTACATTGATGCTTATAAGTAAGCCATGCTAATGTTCATGGCTGTGAGTATTAGCTGTGTGTGTTTTGATTCTTGACGTAAAGAATTCAGGTTCCTTCAGAACTGCTTTACAACTGTGCGTTTATCTAAACTCTCTGAGTCCTCATTTTGGTGGTGGCACTTCATGCATTGCTTGCTTGGCATATTCCTCTGTGTAGTCCCTTCTTCATTACTGTTGGTGAATTTTGTTTTCTTCCCAATTTTTTTCTTTCCCTTCCCTTCCCTTCCCTTCCCTTCCCTTCCCTTCCCTTCCCTTTTTTTAAGTCTGGAAAATGACCTGTTCATTCTTCACCATAGGTTTATTATGTCTTCCGTCTATGTGTTAGAGTGTGAATATCTTCAAGGCATCTAGTTCCTGTGTTCCATTGTGTTGTATATTTATTTCGTTTCTTTGTTCTGTTTCAAGAGGGCCCCCTGTGGTATTAACTGTTAGTTCAAATTTTACCTATGTCAGAATCATCCATATTCCCTGAGCACTATTCTGGATTTCCTTTAATTTATCTCCAGTGCATTTCATTCGCCATTTTTGTCCAGGAAGATTTCTATGAATTATCCCTAGTATTTTTTTCTCAGTAAAAGAAGTTATTTAGCACAGACTCCTCACAAACAAATACATAAATATATTCCAAAACTGCCTGATTAAAACCTTCTGTTCATTTGGGCTTGCATAATGTGGGTGGCACTTGGGGGCTGCTTTGTTGCTGCCTAAAAAAAGATCTGACTTTTACAAATGAGAACACTGTTACACGAAAACACATTGAAAGATTCAAATGAAGATTGAGTGTTTGTATTTTTATCATGAAACATCTACATGGTAACAGCAGCAGCAGTCATACCACCTTGCTGGGCTGACCTTATTAAGTTTATCTCAGACTGAAACTGCAATTACTTGCCCTCTCTAGGCTTCTGCAATGGTAAAGGTAATGTACATTAATGAATTTGTTGTGAAAAAATCATATTTATTTTTAAGGAGTGAAGACTAATCCTTGGTGTTCAACTGTGATAAATCACAGTTTTTCCTACTAGCATACAAAGGAGAGACTGGAAGAATTAGAGGGATGTGGTCCGACTTTCAGGACCTGCAGCCTCAGACAGTCAAAAATGAGGGACTACTCACAGTCTGGTTTGTTAAACATCCTGAAAGAGGCAACACAGCCCTGGACCAAAGTCTGTTTTTCCTCTCCTTCTTCTCTCCCCCAGACAGGCTAGTTTATTGGTGAAAGTATTGAGTTAGTGCTAGCAAAGGCTGAATAGGAGTCCTTTCAAGAGGGTTATGCCTCAAACTGTTTTTTCTCCCCTGTATCGTGGGAAGGTCAGAACGCCTCTGGAGATAACTTGTGGCCTTTTGTTTCTAACTCAGCATTACAGCTCTGCCTTACGAAGGCATTCTGTACATTGGGGCATTGCCAAGTTTTCTAATTTGAGGCAAAATTCTTACAGGCTAATTTGCCTTCACTTCTACTTGAAACAAGATACTGAAATTTCTTGACATTCATCTCCTCTACACTGAGAGCTCAGAGCATTAGGTAATATGATTAAAAGCAAATCCCCATAAACAAAAAGACCCCAAGGGATAAGGGGAATCACAGCAGGTGGTGGAACCCCAAGAAGTTAATCAGTGCTAATGGAGCATGCTGACTTGTTTTTCTCAATGCTATCAATGGCATTACGAAAAGGGGTTACTGCTTACGGTGTACAGGACCTATCATGGGATGCAGGGGGAAGAGAATTTTGGGAATGTGTGACACTCATCATGCAATGTTTAGTGAAAGGACCAACGGCAAAGAAAGGGAGGGGTCAGGGTGTACTAGGGAGGAACAATTGTGGGAAGATAAAGGATGAAAGGTAAAAGAGGCCACTTGAGTATAAACAGGGGCTGGTCAGTGTACTTATCTGGCTGAACCCGGTGCCTGATCACTGCAAGCTATCCTATATTCTCACTAAATCCTAACTATCTCTTTTGTGGGTATATGTGAATGCTAGGGAAATTCAAGTTGATGATATACTAAGAGATCTGCTTACCAGCAGCTGGAGTGGAACCACACACCTCAGAGACCTGAGGGCCCTCGGTACCAGCAAGTCATGAAGACAGGTCTTGGAGACAGCTACTGGGTAAATGGTAACACTACCTTCTGGACAGACCCATAGTTTGTATATATTCCACTGGCAGGTTTTGATCAAAGAGGAAGAACAGGGTTGGCCCATCTGTGCTGTTCATGTTTGCGTGGATGTTCTTTTCGCTTTGGTGGATGCCACTGTTTCCTGTCTGTGTTGATCCATGGCCACGTGTTTAAAGTGTGTGTGTGTGCATGTATGCATCGCTGGTTTTGGGTTTAGCCTTGACACTGTCTTGAGCAGGGGACATAGCACTGCAGCAGTCCTGCAGACCATTGTATTCAGCAATCTCTAATACAGAGACACTAACAAATTAATGTGTGTCAATAGAGTCAGATCTGCTTGTAATCCACAGCCATGGGAAAGTAAAAAACACATAATTCCCACTGAATGTAGTTTAAGCAAATACATTTCACTCAAATGTTTCAGTTTCTTTTCTATCTTTTTATTTATTTATTTAAGATGCTCTCTCTACGATTACTAGTAGTAATTGAAGTAAACCATGCTTTACTTTTGTTGGACACTATTCTGGTAATTAGGTCACATAGGAGTAACCCCATGATCTGCAAAAAGGATGGAAGGAAACAGATATACAGAAAATGTTTTTTGTTTGTTTGTTTGTTTGTTTATTTGTTCTAAATTGCATGTGACCTATCACAAGCCTATAGTTGACATAGATCTGTCCAATGTCTAGAAGATCTATAGATCTGTTCAATGTCTAGAAGTTTCTTGTTGTCTTTTATAAGTTGTAAATCATTTTTGAAACATTCCTTCTTAGCTTTTTCTAGTTCTTTCTGTGTTGAGCTCATGGAGTCTGGGGGTCATGTTACCAGTGTGTTTTTAAGCTGCACACAATTACCCTCAACCCTGTAAAGCACTGCACAGCAGGACAGTATTTATGACCTGTCACAATGAAAGCCACTGTCTTATGCAGCCCAACAGGAGTCCAAGTATAATGCAATGGTTATGAAGAATATGAAGGTACGATGTAGGGATAACATATTTAAATATCACATTACTATGTCTTTGAACATAACTTTTTCCAGTCCCTATTTTCCACTCAGAAGTTAAGCTGTGTGTGTCCTGCTGGTGGGTTGCTGAAGTAGAATTTTATTTGTTTATTACCTATTATTTTCTTAGCAAAATTATCATCCTACATCACATTATTTGGAGGGATTATTAACCTGAACTACTGAGATCCAAGGGCACTTCACAGGGTATTGTTCACTTAGTCGTCATGATGTCAGACAACTTGTTTTGAAGATTTTTTTCTTTTAAGAACGACCTATCACATAGTTCTACATTAACTTCAAATTAAGTCCTCATACAACAAAAGTTGTTCAGGTTATGTATATAATGAAATGGATATATATTCACACCATGTGAAAATAAGACAGACATTAAAGTGATGCAGTGTATAAGAAAAAGGTATTTTGCTTGATAGCAAAGCCCTTCCACAATATGGCAAACAAATGTTGGTATGATAAATGCAGAATTTTAGTGTCATTTAATGACTTTTTGAAAACACCACATCACTTTTCCACCAACAATATGACTTTCATTCCTCCAATAAGTAATGTAAACAGGATTAAAAGTGAAAATTATAATAATAAAGTAGAATATGCTAAAGGATGCTCTCAATTTCTTTTCCCTCATTTTGATGTTGTTTTTCTGGTATCTTCCTCTTTCTTTCTATTTACAGTCCTGGAGATTTTCAAGAGTGATTTCTTGATTCTATTTTTTGAGTGCTTCATGTGAAACACTTTTCATGAAGCTTTTATTTTCCCCCTTTTTTTTCCCCAGGAAACTAATGAACATCCATCCTTTTAAGATCTGTCATTTTAAAATTGTAACCCCCTAATTATGAGATACTCTTAAACTGTCAGGTTATGTAAATTTTTCACATTAGTTCTAATATCATATGAACTTGTTGTAATGAGTACTTCTTTATGCATTTGTCTGGAATCCATCATGCCCATGATTAGTATCATGACTTTAGCATCAGAAAGCATCACACACTGATAGTTTATCCAAGCTGTCAATGATTTACAGCCAATCAAGTACATACCCTACAATGCTAAACACTCTCTTTAATTTACGAGGGGGTAGAATATCTGTTAATGATTTTGTCTCAGCAGACTAACAACTTTGGATCAATGTCAGCTATCACTTGATTAATTATGTACATAATGCAGCTGATCACAGAAAATTTCCACCCTTTCCCCTTAGTATTCGTATTTGTTTTTCACAATTAGTCATAGTCACTCAACAGCTGCATATGATGAAGTCAGCAAAACCAACATTAACAGGGTGTTAAATACTGGGCAAAATAAGTAGAATTTGTTTAGTGCAATATATAGAAGAAAGATAGTGAAGACATCAATATTTTTGAAGTTAAAAAAATTATCATTTTGTTAACTTGGGAGAGGTGATACCTTGCCCTTACAAAGTAATTACATTATTTTTGTTAGTATTTATGGCTTTGATCCTTTCTTCTTACCACTACTTGGCTAATAACCTTTTCTCATCTTTTTTCTTGATTATATCTCACCTAATTTAGCAATGTGGGATTCAATGACACTTTTTTTTTTTTCTTTTTTTCACCAGCATGGGCATTATGCTTAAAAACTGCATTACGTGCTCAGTGGCAGCCCCCAGCACCTGTTCTGGTACTGCAAAACAGATTAAGTAGTATTTTGCAGTCACTCTGGCCCAACATAAGTAGCAATATTCTGTGATTCTTTAAGGCACTGTTTGTTTACTGTTGATCAGAGATGTTGTCAATTGTAAGGAGACAAACCATGGGTGAGGATATCACAGACTTTAGGACTTGTAAGGTGCAGCACTGCAGTAGCACATCTACACTGCATCCCATCCTGCAGAGAGGACTCAGGTGCCTGTCTGCAGAGCTCACTTCTTCTGAGATAGCACCGTTTCTCATCCCATGCTCTTGGTGTCTGGCTCAAAGATACCTCATATACCTAGCTGTTCCTAAAGCTTTAGGTGAAGCACTGGTTTCCTAAGTGCCTGACCTAAAGTTGCTTACTAGAAGAGCAAGCTGCTACATGGAAAACCTAGACAAGCTTGAGGTAAAAGTAGGTAGGAGCAGGGGTAAACTGGGAGAAGGTATTTTTCTCTAAAACATTTTCCTTGTTGACAGCACCTGCTTTTAAATCATTGTTAACCAGCTTCTGTGGTTCTGTAAATCTGTCAGAAATACAGTGGTCACGCTGACTGAAATGCTCACTTAACCAGCCCAGCTCTTGGTGGCTGATGATCTGCTGGGTAGCAGCTCTCTTTTGTATCAAACCAAAAACAACTGCTGGTAGCTCAGTTCCTTGTGACTCTCACTTGAAAAAGTGAAACGTGTAACTCCCTAAACAGGAAGGATCAGCATCCTAGACATGCAATCTTTGTATATATCCATGTGCATCTTGAAATGATCCAGCTGGTAATTTTAGCTGGTAATGCACAGTGGTTGATACAAGACAATATGAGCACTACTCAGGTGCTTTCTTTCCATTCCTAGATTTCACTGAACTATCTGCCATTGAAAGTCTCCTGCAGTCTGTACCAAGTCCAAGGCAGTACCTACTGCCTTGCTTTTCTCTGTGATTATGACATCCCTTATTACATTGTGTGAGGATGCCAATGGAGGATAGAATGTCTCAATATGAAGGTGTAGATGACTGCAGGTAACCTGACATTCACAGACAGATACAAAAGCTGTCTTTATAACTTATCTTATTATCAGAATGCTTTGCAAAAATGGGGTAGCTACCACATGCATATGTACGAAACAAATACATACAATTCAGTCATGCAGTTTCTTTTACGCCATACCAAGAATGAGAGAGTGAGATTTCTGTTGGGTTATTGTTGCTAGATGCAAGGGAGCATTATAATACCGTGGTGTGGATATCATGGAGATAGTTCAGAAGAAGAATGCTGACTAAAATATTGCAAAGTTTTTGTTTGTTTCTTTTTCTGGGGGAAGAACGCAACAAGGGTGCATCATGAATACCAGAGTAAGGAGCTGAAGTTTGCACTAGAGCAGCACAGACTGCTGACTGGAAAAACCTTTCTTGGAGACTGTTGAAGAGTAGGAATTCTGGATTAGAGCATCACAGGTTGTTAATGCTTCAAAAGAGAAGGGCACTATGTGTTCAACTGTTTATAACAGAGAAGAAACACATCTGAGAAAATGGGATGGGAAGATAACTTTCTTCAAATTGGTGTGACAGAGAGCAGTTCAGATTCCCCATTTATTCTATCTCACAATGCAAGACAAAACTCAATGAAATTAAAAGGCCTATAAAAATGATAAAAAGCTAATAATTTTACCCTTAATATTCAGTCATGCTACAGAAATCACTGTTAAGGGCTTACTGAGGGTCAAGAGCTTAGGAGGAGTCAAAAGAAACTACGTACAAGTACATACTGGTGCTATGAACAAGACTATCTGTGGTAGTTACATTGGCTGTGATAAACATACATGAAGCAGGTGAACTTTGTGGTTTACAGCAGGAGTTGAGCTACCTCTTGCAGATTTCAGTGCTATAGAGTTTTAAAAACTTTCTCATTGTGAGAGTTCAGTGCTCACCTTGGCTGTCTCTCTGAGCAAGTAGCACCATTAGTCTGATTTGGTATATCATTTTGCACAAGTTTTGCACTGGATGAGCAATGGTTATGGCATGTGGTGAGGATAAGCAGTAGTTATGGCATGTGAGGGAGATACAATTGCAGTGTGCTTTGGAGCAGTGAAACAGAAGTGGTTCATATACAACAGCTCTGTGAACAGCAGGCATTTTACACCTGCTTTTGTGATTTCAACCAGAAATGAATCATTTGCCACTTGGTTTAAAACAGCATAGTGTTTATTTTTAAATTTTATTTTATTTTTGATCATCCTGCAACTGCTACAACTGCATTAAGGGTTTTTTAAAATTGAGCTTATAAACATCCTGAAAATGAGCAGTGATGCATTTCAGTTATAAATGAGTAACCCTGCTACTTTTTGTAGAAGGCATACAGCTTATTATCTTAGCATTGTTTATTATTGCTAGAATTTATACTTTTCCCCCTCAAATAACTTCCTTTCTTTTCAAATTTTCCCTTTTATTTTTTAAAGCGAGTAGTATTGAAATCCTCCAAATGCCTTAAGTATGTGCTCTTTTTAACACCAGTGGTGCTACAAACACTATGGTAAACATTTTGAAAACTTTTTCTGGCTCTGCTATTCTTTCTTTCCTGGCTGGATTTCTTTATGAACAGATAACACTGGTATGAAAACTAAAGCTCTGAAATCAAATTCCTGTAGCACAGATTTGTATATGCTCTTTAAAATTTTATTTCCCACAATGGATACTGAAGCTTTAAATATTAATGTGATTTTAATATTGCATAGAAAAAGACAGAAGGTTGAGACCTTCTTATATCTTAACATAATTCCTACAAAATAAGAACCAGTTATGTATTATCAAGACTTGATTTAGCTAGTGGCATGTCAATGAAGAATAACAAATCTGAACACAGTGCCATAAAGATTGCTGAGTTACTCTTTCATTATTCACTCCAATCTCATAACTTCAGTGGCATACAAGGCATGAAATGCATTGTCAAAAATATATCATTCAGAATACAGTGCCATTAAATATTTTATCCAATTGGCAACGGTGCTGCAAAAGGATTGAGCATTAAACTGAACCCTCTTCTTAAAAAAAAAAAAAAAAAGTGACATTGAACTGTGCTTTCTAACTCTGTTTCAACAGACAAGTCTTCTGTCAGCATTTTTTTTTTTTTTTAAGTAAAACAGTCTCTCTCTCTCTCTTTCTCTCTTTTTGGTTAGTATACTACAGAAAGTCTCTACCTCTGTAGAGAGGCTGCTGAAGTCCCTAAAACACAAAAGGGAGCTCTTAACTCTGTCTACTGGCATGCAGATTTGACTTCTGATTAGCAATTGTTTTCTTATAAGGTAAAGTTAGAATATTTTCTTAGATCGATGAACAGTAAGGAAATCCTGAGTTAAACTGTAGACCATGCAAGGGAGAGTTTACATATCATAATTAGTACTTCAGGTTTTCCTTATTTCCTCAGCTCTTATTAAATCAAAACAACTCTATTCTACACTAGTTTCTTAACCACATATCTTCTCTGTTCATGCTGTTTTGCCTATGTCATTTGGGACATTTCATGAAGATCTTGTGCTCCCTCAACCCAGTATTTCCTCTGGAAGGTCTCTCCTACCCTGTCCTATGTCCTATGTCACTGCCACTTGTGTGTATTATGGCTAACAACATGTTTTAGAAGATTGTCTAAAAGCCTTTTAAAGTCTATATTGCTTATGGTACAGACAGGCAGAGAACAACAGAACGCTTGCTGTTCACAAAAGCAAATGATGGAATTCCTATAAATCTTTAGTCAAGATTTTTTTGTAGGCTGTATGGGAAAGGAATTTTAAAGAAGGGACTTCAAAGATAATTCTGAGGTGATTTTAGGTAAGTTTAAGGAGATTTTTTTCCCAAGTGCGCAGGCTACTGTGAGAGAAAGAGTTTGTCTGAAAATCTGGCAAATGAGTCCTGAAGGAGACTAGAATGTCCAACCTTGACTCCTCTGCCCAACCAAGCTGACATTACCATGAGTGTGAATTTGTATAACTTTGTATAACCTTATCAAATGAACATATATAATCTCCCAACTTCTTTATGGAAACAAGTCCCTAACTTGCTTAACTGCTCACATAATTTAATGTGTAGCCGGTTAGTGACTATTGGCAGGGGAAAGTATAGAAACTTTCATCAGTCAGCTGGTCAAATATAAAGAGTATGTACATGATATATGTGTTACAGATACAAGCTGCCAGCACATATGGCCTGGGGAGTCTTGCCTGATGAGCTGACGATGTGTCCACAAGGAAGCCTGCATCAAGGACTTCTGTCAACACCCCTCACATGGTGACTACTATCCTCTCCAAGAGTTTTCTGGTTGAGCTGTACCCTGTTCCAAGGATCCCAATGCATTGCTGCAGTTGTTCGTGTAATAACACTGCAACATGGTGGAACATGGAGAGGTCTTCTCTTTTACTAGCTAGATACTATCTTTTTATAGCATTGAAAAGAAAGGCTAGCATCTCAAAACCACAATTTGATTTGCTGTTCTCATTTACTGAGTTTTTGTTTCCCAACAGCTAGCTCTGACGTAACTTCTAATGAGTCTGAATTAGTCAACTAGTCAATTAGTCAATTAGTATAGGCCAGGTGGAAGTTGATTATAGCTTTTCTGGTGGGATGCATCTAACCAGATTTTCATAAAACTAAGGGTGACTTTGTAAACAGCCACTTTGTGGTGGATGTACTTTCTGTTGGGCGATGATCCTCTAAGTGGTATATTGTTCTATCTGCATTACTCTATTAATAAACTATGTGTTGCTACTTCTGGGCTCAGTAGCTCTTGTTTAGTAACAGTAAGTGGAAATACCTTTTGGGGGCTTTGGGGGAGAATTTTAATTCAAAATTGTAAGGCTTTTTGCTTATGCAACCTTTTTTTTTTTTTTTGCCAGGTCAGAAGTGCGGAAAAGATGGTAGGAAGCTGACATTTGTATTGTTTACAGAGGGATGAAAACTGGTTTAAACAAATATCTCTACAGCCTCTGTGCATGCATCTATTGCCTATGCAGACATATTAAGTGCATGGGGCAAGGATTTCATTTCACTGCATCAGAAGCAATGATTTCCTACCTTGTCATTGCAATTTTTCACATGTTTTCAGGTTTCTCTGTTTTCAATATCTGAGTAAACTCACCTCTTCAACCTACTGCCACAGGCTACAAAAGATAGCAACAAACCTCAGCTGAGATTCACACATGATGAAAATATAAAAGGTAGAGTTAATAGCCACAGCCATTCAAATGGGTCCTTTACCCATGGGCTTTGCATGTTTTGAAACAGGCTGAGGCAGTGACATGATATTGCTTTTACCTCCTTCGTGGCCTATCTTGTTTGTAGTCACTGGGGAATTTTCCAGAAAAAAAAAAATCTGGAGAAGAGTACAACTTCACTGGCACTTTTGAACACCTCCAATACTTACTATGCTTTTCCTAGATAGTGAGCTGTTAAGATTCCTACATTTTCTGATCAGGGTTTAGACAATGGGCAAAATGACTTACTGTAACAGCACACACAGAACGCCCAAGTACTAATGTGTTTGGTATGATTTAGAAGCATTCAGATGAATGTACTTCTATACAAGCACACATTACCTATTAAAGAAATTCATTCAGTTTGTTTGTGCCTATTCTATATTTTGCTTTTGCAACATCTCTTGAAATTTTGGTTGGTCACCCTGGAGATGTATAAAAACAAATGTTAAGGCTTTTTATATACAGGTGTTCAAATGAAATTTCTTAAAGTAACTTTTTATGAGTAACTTTTTATGAGTAACTTTTTATCTATGCCCACATGACTACACATGGTGTTGCTTTTAATGAATTAATTTGTTTGCTTACTGCATGATGCCAAAGCTCTTCCAAGGATGGGCTAGCCACGTGCTAGCAAATAGCCTCTACTGTGTTGCTGCTGCTAGTCTGATCCTCATACAGAGGTTGAGTAGCCCTACCTTACGGCAGTGACTTTAGTGGATACATGCCCTTAGAGAAGTTGAGTTATCTTTAACTGGTCAGGCAACAGAGAGGGCATCATGTCACAGAGGTAACTTAATTTTTGTTCTGATAACAAGCATAGCTGAGAAGAAAACTACAAAGCAGGGGAAGTGCTTCTTAAGAAGCTTAAGTGTGGCTCCTACCCTTCGATGAAGTAACATAATGGTGACAAGAACATGTTGACTTGGGTATGGTAAGCTACTGGGATGCATTTGCTGAAATAATTAGGTTGTCCTAGGATTCAACTTCTTGTTTAGCAGGAGAAAGGTGGGGCCTTGTCTTCTTCCTTGAACCACCCCAGAAAAGACAAGGTTTTCTGAAGTATATGCCGATGTGTTCTGAGTTTTTGCCCAGGAAATGGTTTTAGCATTATAGGAACAGGAAGTGTGGACAAGTCATCCAGAGAGTAATTATAGTTAATGAAGAATAGCACTGAATTATTTGAACAACTAAATAAAAATAATAATAAAGTACAGTCTGTTTGCAGGAATAAAGCTCTATTAGTTTGGATCAGAGCAGGGTTAGGCTAATGCTGTGAACTTTTGAAAGTATTATCTGGAAGTGGTGCTCCAGTTGCATATGTAAATGTTTAACAGAACATCTACCCATTGATAGTTTCAACATCTATTAACAACCACAAAAACACTGTTGTTCATAATGCAGTTTGCCTTCTATTTACAGTGTTTTATCAGGGTAGTTTGAAAAAACTCTTAGACAAAAATTAACTAAATAATTATTCAACATATTTGCTAATAACCACAAAGTAACCCTTCCCTCTGTTCCCCCCCAAGATAATTTTTTGCTGTGCTTAGGGGACTTGGATATATGGGTGTTAGTAGACAGAAAATAGTTACCCTTTTACCTTACACTGTTCAACTCAGTACAATGAAATCAGAGTTGTAGGAGGATAACAGGATTATTGTAGAGTCATCACTTCCTGCAGCATTTATCCTTTAAATTTGACCTTTGCAATAGTTCATTATGCTAAAATTGATAGATCATGCTAATAGAAAAAGTCATCCAGAATACCTGAGAGCTATTGAGCTAACTAAATAAACAACTCCAGAGAGAGTGCATGTATGTATTTAAAATATATTTGTGTATCAATATAATCTTTCTCTATACGTCTATATAAATGTTGCAGGACCTGCCACAGTAACTCCCTATTAATGACTATTTGTGAATATAAATACAGATTTAATTATGATGGATACCAGCAGAGTTAAAAAACATATATATATTACTTTATATTACTTTTTATATATTATATATATATATATAAATATGCCAACCCTACGTACACATCTCTTCATAGCAGTGGGAAAACAAACAAACAAATAAATACAAAGACAAAGACAAAAACAAAACAACAACAACAACAACAAAAACCAGGCTTTTCCCTTTATCTCGGTTCCTTGTCTAGATAACAGATGGGGTGAAAAGCCACAGGAACCAAGGAGAACTGATGTGATACCTTCAGTGGAACAGACATACTGTGAATAAACAATGCTCTCAGTTTGATTAGTCCCATCAAGGGAGCTGATTCCAGGCCTTCAGTAAGCACCAAGCCTAGATTCAACTTCAGAATGCACTTCTGAAGAATTACAGAATATCCATGATACTAGTGCCTTCAAGAAATTGTAATATACCCATCTTTATAACCCAGTGGTCTGCATTAGCTGCTGCATCAAAATTAGCTTTAAAGGCCAAATCAACTCTGCCATGCCCATCGCAAGACATCTCAGCTCTCTGCAGGAAGAATGAAGGTCATACATGGATGTCTATCACCCAGATTCTAGCTTCTGTAAACAAGCATCACTGTCTAATTTATTGTAACAGAGTTAGCCACTGTTCTCTTTAATGATTAAATGTTTTAATCACTTTGTTCTTATGTGAGACCTAACAATCTAGCTGGGATACCAGCTCTCAGAGAGTTCAGTGACCTCTTCAGCTGACTGGTTCTCTACTTAGAACCTTAGTAATTTTTTTTGAATCTAGTTTCTTACTATACCACATCTTTAAGTCTGAGGTTGAAATGACAATGTCAAGCTGTAGCACAATCCACCAGGATTGTGAGGAGGTTGTAAACCAAATAAAAATCTTCAAACTTTAATCAAGTTTACAAGTTGGGTGATCAAAATGCTTATGGTCTCCATGCCATCTTTCCCTTCGAGTTGAGGACGAACTCCATGCTGCTTCTGTGAAATGACAGCAATCGAAACACCCTTAGTGCACTGAAGTGTTGATAGATGCTCTGAAGTAGAGGCAGCAAATACTTGTTGATGTACCTGAATGTTTTGGAGGTAGTTTTGTTTTTGTTTTCTAATGTCACAATCAAAAAGAATATGGCCAATAATGTCATGTGGCAGTGTGCCAATTAGAGCTCCCTAAAGAGAGAGAAGAGAGACAGGATACACTGAATGTTCATCTGCTAATAGGAGTATTCAACAGATAAACCTTTGCATGATTCTTTTTCTACATTTTTATTGTAATATTTGCCGGTGACCTATAAAATTTATTAATATTCATTGTGAAACTTCTTTTTACCCTTTTGCAGATAAGCAATTTTTATAAATCCACAATATATTAATTCATTATGTAATAAGTACAATGTAGCTCATAACTCCTTTTAAAGACATGTTTTGAAAGACGTAGTGGATGTCTGAATTTGATTTTTAGAATGCAATGCTAATCTGCTTTTGTGCTTTATATTTACTTACCACTAAATATATAGGTTGTACAACAAATGAAGAATCCTATGTTAAGTCCTGGGGACCGGGTATGTCAGATCATTTGCCTGGATCAGTGTACCTCTTGTGGAGATGGGCTTGTGAAACTGAGGTCTCAGACAATTTCATTCCTGTGTTAAAACTGAGTGTCTTGCAGATTTCATCACTTAAAGTTAGCTGGGGTAAGACAGGTTCTGATTAACATCTTCGCAGACTTTAGTATAAAATTTTGATGAAATCTCTGTCAGCAAATTTTAAAGCTCTTTATGATGGGACTTCTACTAAGATTCTTTTAATTTCAGATTTCTTTTTTCTTTCTTCCTTGTTGTATAGTAAAATATATGATTAAAATTTATTTAGATTTAATTTGAAGATGATTTTAAAACTAAGATGGATGAAGATTAGAGAAAGATTGAGGGCAACATATATTCATTATTATTTGAGATAATGGGGCTGTATCTTGGGGCTATATAATACTTCATTATTTAGTCCTTCCTTAGATGACATTCAATATCTCCAATGGGATGCTATTCTGGGGAGATCCACAGACTGTGGAAAAGCATCCTTGGTGGATTCTTAGAGAATTTTCTTATGCCAGTCAACTTGTTCCTGTTTCTTTTCTTACCTGAAAATGTATGTATATTAATTTCATGTGAACTCAACATAGTTAAAAAAAAAAAAAAAGGAAAATATGAGTAAGTGTGTTTTAGTCATATTTAATTTGTCATATATGCATCATAATGGCAAAATTATAGTGACTTGGGAAATTGTTTCTTCATTACACGAGAAAACATTTGCACAGATTTCTCATACATCGTAACATTTTGAAGTATTACAAGTCAAAAGTAATGCTCATACAGGTCTAGCTACTCTCTTGCGTACCTGCTCCTGGGATCTTCAGTTTCTTGCAGAGAATGATATTGCATTGACTGAACTTCAATGAGTTAACAATGGAACAGTGACAGTACCTGATCACTCAAAAAGCATGTTAGAGCTATCGGAATCAACAGCATATTTATATAAAATTTTCATATAAATATAGTTGAAAAGTCTCTCATTTTACTACTTTGACAAATGTTCAGACTGATTTTCTTCTGTAGTTTTCATCTGTAGTGTCTTAGCTGTAATGGCAAAGGTGGCTGATTGTATACTCAGATGTATTAGCAAGAACGAAACCAGCAGATTGAGGAATTGATTACTCCAAGTTTATTACTCTAGAATAAAAAAAAAACTGACAACAGAGACAACAGAGAATTTGGCTGTATTTAATCAACTTTAGTGCAGTGAAAGGGGTCTATGGGATATATGTTGTAACGATAAAATAGGACATCATTGTACTTACAATGGAGCCAACCGCCAAGTTCATATTGACTCGAAGACTTTGGCTCTTTTGGGGAATACTCATCTACTGAAGCAAAATTGCAGAATGAGGAATTCAGGTCTTTATTTTACATCTGAATGTCTTTCCTTCCAGCAGTCCTAGAAGACTTCTCATTTGCTTTGAATTTCCAAATGTACACATAGCCAAATAGTTGTAGCTCTTTTCATGATTTAGAATTTAAAAGGCACATCAGATACAAGGAACTGGATGACATTTGTCACGTTGTTGCCAATGTTGTCATCTTTTCTTCTTTTACATATCTGAATAACTGACAGTAACTATGCTTTACATACACAACTCATATGCAGTGTAGTCATGTATTAAAATATACTTTATTTTTCCAGGGGCTAGTAGCTGCAAATCTTTGCATGATTTCTGTAATTGTTTGGAATCCTATAATTATTATTTTACATTAAGAAATACAATACTCCTTTGCGAATGCGAAGAATAAACCATTAGAGAGAAAGGCAGTGATGAGCATTATCTACTACAGCGAAGATCTAACAAAGATATTCTCTTAGCTTTTAGTATATTGGGCTGCTATACATAACTATTAAAAAAGGATGGAGCAGATGTTGTCTAGCTACACCTAGGTTAATGCAAACTGGTGAATATTTTTCTATGACAATAGTCCTTTACCTGAAAAGCACTGAACTTCTTATAGCAAAGCAGGGCTGTGCATATGTTTTTTTGCCTTTTTTTTTTTTTTTTTTTTTTTTTTTTTTTTTTTTTTTTTTTTTCAGCTGTATGGAGTGCTGTGATGCTATGTTCCATCTGTGGCTTTTCCCTTTCTGTTTATTTTTTTTCCACCTCTGTGTAGGAAACACTTATTTCTCTATTTAATGAGAAATTTGTCCTTGTGGAGCTACAGCAAAGCCTCAGCATCTCCAGCCCTATTTAATTCTTTACAGACAATGTGGCTATTTTGACATTGTCGATACCTTATTACTTCAGCCAAGCTTTCCTTCTGACAAGTAGCAAAATAGGCCATTCAAAGCTGCTAACAATTTCAGAAGTAGTCTTAACAGAATACTCCCTTAAACAAGGGATGTTTCTTCACAGTTTCTCTTTTTCTTCCACCAAAACTATTTTTAAAACACAGCCAGCTCAGATGGTTGCTCCACATTCACTGCAATTTTCACTTAATTTGCTCTCAGTCATGGGAATTAGTGTAGCCCTAGGAGGACTTATTCAGCACCATTTATTACGATGATTTGCTGTAGAATAAACTGCAGTCCTTCCAGTTTTGTAGTATGAGAAGTGTGAGCTTTCCTGGAGCTGGGAATGCTGCTAGGAATACTAATAGGAGAATCCTCTTTCTGATGCTCATCTTGTCTGAAATTTTTGTAAAGCTATCCCTAATGTCTGTAAGGTGCAAATGCTTATAGTTTCTTTTATATCTATGCTTGATTTTTTTTCCTGATGTGAACTATATTTGTGCAGCAAGACAACTCTCAGACCTTTCTAAGATCTTGTTGCAATTAAAAGGGTATGCATTTAGGTGACTGATGTGGTTCATGTAGCTAACTCCCGACAGAGAAGTACATTTCTGCTTATGGACTATCATCAGATATACTAGTATTTCTTATGTTTTAGTTCAATGACTGAAAAATATCTATTTAGAAAGCCAGAAAATATATAGTTTTTCCTTCTTCTGTTTTGCCTTTTTTTTTTTTTTTCTTCTGGATTGGATGCCTTTTTTTCTATTTGACTCTGAATCAGCAGGAGGATTTTTAGTTTGATGGTCTGCAGAGGAAGCTCTAATTCTTGTGGAAGAGGTCAAGCTTAGGTATTTAATCTTAGAACAAACAAGTGAGAAGACTGAAGGTCAGGATCCTGGGTGAGCAAGCAAAACCATTTGTCCAAATCTCTCTCTTCAGTATCATATCGAAAAAGAAGGTAAACATCACTCTCACTTTTATTTTTTAATGAGTATATTTTTGTACTGAAATATCACAAACATTCCTCAGTCTAAAGATTTTGCTGTTGGAGAACTGGTGGTCTTCATGTATTCTTATTCTCTGATTAGCTATTTTGCAGGAAATCCACACTGTCAATTCTTAGTCTGTTCAGTAATCCTAACTGTTCCACACAGGACTCCTCAGAGCTTTCAAATGACTTCTCTCAAAGCTTACATATTCATAATGATAGAGGGAGACTTTCCACAACACTCACTGACAGCAAGAGTGATTTGTGTTCCTAATACATTTAAACAGATTGGAGAGTAGCCTTTAAGAGATTGTCTTTTGTTGGGGCTTAGACAAGGCCTGCAAATGCTTGTCAAGCTGTTTTATGGTTAATCGAGAGAGAGATGCTTTCAAAGAAGAATTTGGATTTGGAGCCTAATTTCGAAAGCTTTCAATCACTCTCTGCGTGTATCTTTCCCTCCCCACCAAACAAAAAGGGATGCTGAGACCAGTCTTGCCAGATAGAACTGGTTGTGGGGAATACCATTTCAAGGCTCATAAATCAGACAGATTTATTTATTTATTTTTAAATTTTTAGGAATGTCTTTTCCCTTCTATCTGTAATCTATCAGATGACCATAATGCATTTCTTTTAGGATAGATATTAAAAAAAAAAAAAATTTTAAGCTGTAAAGTTCTAAGTGTTACGATTTATATGACATTGAAAGAATAAAATGCTGATTTCAGTTATTCTTTAGAATTTTTGCATTTGCATATGATTAAGTTTTACAGCAAAAAACGTCTAAACAATTTAACTTTAATCTGTATTTTCATTCCTGAGCTGCAAGGTAGGGCTGCAAACTTTGAAATGGATTTTTTTTTTGCCATCCCAGTATTATCATAGAATCATAGAATCATCAAATGGCCTTGGTTGGAAGGGACCTTAAAAATCATGTAGTTCCAAGCCCCTGCCATAGGCAGGGATGCCACCCACTAGATCAGGTTGCTCAGGGCCTCATCCAACCTGGTCTTGAACACCTCCAGGGATGGGGCATCCACAGCCTCTCTGGGCAACCTGTTCCAATGCTTCACCACCCTCAGAGTAAAGAATTTCTTCCTAATATCTAATCTAAATCTATCCTCTTTTAGTTTAAAACTATTCCCCCTTGTCCTATTGTTATCTACCCGAGTAAAGAGTCCTTCTCCAGCCTTTTTATAAGACCCCTTTAAATATTGAAAGGCTGCGATGAGGTCACCCCAGAGCCTTCTCTTCTGTAGGCTGAACAGCCCCAGCTCTTTCAGCCTGTCTTCCTAGGAGAGGTGCTCCAGTCCCTTGATCATCCTTGTGGCCCTCCTCTGGACCTGCTCTGACAGCTCCACATCCTTCTTGTGCTGGGGGTTCCAGACCTGGACACAGTACTCCAAGTGGGGCCTCACAAGGGCAGAGTAGAGGGGGACTATCATGTGAGTCAATCAATGATGTGAGTCTGCATAGAGTGAAAGAGATACATTTGATCTGTTTTTTGTAGATAATAGTGTTCTGTGATTTAAAGTTTCAGAAGAAACTTATAGATAGAGAAATGTTTCTTGTTGCATTTTTAAGCAGAAGGCTTCAGATGATGGTAAAATTCAAGACAAGCAGACTTCCAAAACTGCAGCAAAAGTTAGAACTGGGATTAAATAATGCCTGGTCCATAGAGAAAATAAATGTTTTAAAGCATGATTTGGAAAAGCATCTACATGTCTGCTTCAGACAGCCAAAACTAGACTAGGTACATTTGAAAAATCTTGCTTTTGTGATATTATTATTATTATTAATAATAATAATTCTGATGTATGGTCAGTGTGGGTCTGCCAAAATAGTTTATTGTAAAGGTGAATTCTTACAAAGTTAATTATACCTCTGTTACATTTCTTCTCTGCTACTAATATCATCCATAGAATTTTGTAAAATACTTTCAGAAAATGGGAACAATTTATACATTTCAGATGAAACATGAACATTTGAAAAATGCCTATATGTAAGGAAGAAATAAAAGCAAAGTCATAAAGATCAATAGTGCCATTGTTTTAGTCAGTGACAGAAGAGACAATGGTGAGGGCTTAAGTGAGGCATAAACTGAAGTGATCTGTCTGGAGTGGAATAAGCAGGTGAAAATACCTTTTAGGAAGAAACATACGTTGCCTCTTGCAGTTCCCATGGCTTCATATACTGCCATCAATTGCTGTCTATCATCTGTCACCTATTGCTGATAGGTCCAAAAATACTGTGCCTCCTTCTTCTAATCTCCTATTTACAAGTCTCTTACAGAAAATTGGTCTTCTAATTTAAAGACTAAAATAAGAAAATCAGATGCCTGAAATATAAATACAACTCACTAGTATACAATCAAATGGCTTTTGGCAAAAGACATTTGGTATTTACTAAAGTTGGCTTCCTAAAATTGACAAACAAAAACAAAAACTAAAACTAAAACTAAAAATGTTACATCTGTTGCACAGCTTCTGTTTTTCTTGTACAGGACAAAAGCCAGATACGAAAAAGTGAAGCAGAAAAAGTCCACTGAAAAACTCTCATGGACTTCTAGGAGGCCTGGAGTAGGTCTACACTAATAACAATCAAGACTGACCTGTCAGTCTCAGGAAATATATTTTGCATCCAGTAAATTCACTTAATTCAGCATATACAGCTTATACAGATTTCTTTTAGTGTTTGTGAGTCTATCAACAAAAATGTGGGCAGCATGATGCAAACACTGAAACATTCATATTAGAGATGGGAGAATACTGGAAAATTAATCGGGAAAATCATTCAGTTTCCTTTTCCAAAACTGAGTCTTCCATCTGGAAGGAGTATGAAGTCCAGGCTGCTGGGCTTCTTATGTATTATTTGCCTGTGTGTTCCTGGCATGGGTTTGGCTGTTCACGCTTGCTATGTTATTTTTTCCTACTTCTTCTACTTAGGACAAAAAAAGACCCCCAGATAATACGGTATTTTCCTAATCATGAAGAATGCAAATATTATTCATTTCATTCATTGCTCTTACTTTGGAGTGCAAATGCCATTAGCATTTTTTGGTTCTGCAGAAACAGCAGTTATATGCCCACTCTTACTCTCACTGTGCATCAGGTATCTTCCATATTTTTAATGGAGTCTGAATTATTCTTACCTCAGTGAAGAAAAATTAATAATCAACCATCTTCCATATTTTTATAGCTTAATCATGGTTTCTTTCATCATTAAAGTCTCATTTGCAAATGCCTCTGAAATATGTATTCATATATAAATGTCTTGTTTAATTATTAGAATTTAGTAGATGCAAATGTTTACAGCATATTTAAACTCTGATTAATATTATTATTTTTTAATGCAGGTAAACAAATACTATTAGCTTCAGTATTTTTCACAGCAGAATAGGCATTTACTTTTGCTTTTCAGGGTTAAGCTTTGCAATCACTTGCAATTGCTTGCAGTACAAACTCTAGTGAGCTTAGTAACAGTAGACCTTCTGGACAACTGATTGCTAGCTAAAAAAAAGGAAGAATAACAGGAATAAGAGGAGCAATAAAAATGTTACAGACTGATGACTACTACTGCTTTTTTTTTTTTTTT
>VXAA01004296.1:0-92283 GCA_013399115.1 Anseranas semipalmata
GTGATTCTGTGAACCCAGCACCAATTCCAGCAGCAGAAAGTGAAATATCCTTGTTTTGATAACTACAGAGGGCAGAAGCAGCATCCTCACTTGCATAGCAACAACTAGCAGCAGCAGCCTCACCTCTTCAAGCCTTAACCTTCCCATTTTGAGAGGGCAGAGATGAAAAGGAGGAGCCACAGGATTTCAGCAGAATACAGAAAAATGAGCATGTAACCTGCAATCCAAGTTTTGATAACTATATTTACACATTGCTTACATGCAAATACCCTTTGGGAACACAGGGCTATCAAGACGCAGGGAGTGGGCAGCAGCACCTTCTCTGAGCCCAGCACCAGTTCCCAGACTTCAGACCTGCTGCAGGACACACAGACAAGAGGCTGAGAACCACAGAGAAGGGAAGTGGCTCTGGGCTTGACATTATAAAGAAAAAACCCTCTTCAAGCCACTGCTTAAGTAACAGTAAAGGGCTGGCAATATCCTCCCATACAGAAAAGACACCTGCTAGGGAGTGTATCTAGGCACCTACCAAGTACATGCCCACCAAAAACAGAGATACAGAGAGCTTCCAGACCTCCAAACCATAAACCTCTACAACAAAATATTCAACCCCACACTCTCTTGTATAGGAGGTATGGATATATTCCCCAGCTGTAAGGGCTCTACCTGAGAGGAGGGAATACATGCTGAACATACAACTGTTCAGAAACATTTAATGACATTAATGAAAACATTACCTGACAGTTAGAATACCTAGGCTTAAATGAAGAAGCCAGAACCTGAGCAAAGCTTCTTTCTAGGTAGCCCAGCAGCCAGATACACAAGATATATCAAAATAAAGTGAAAATTGATGTCAATTTCTTTAAGAGAATTTTGCTGTTTCAGGGATTTTTGTCCCCTTATTCTCTGCAATATTCCGTTTACATTTTCCTTTGCCAAATTTCATTTCATTATGTTTCTTGGACCACCCTAAACAACACTTCAGTTTCTGCTTGGTGTGGACCGCCTCCAGATATTTGTGGATGTTATCGCCCTAACCCTGCCTGTTAGCCCGTGGTTTGTTGGGAAACATTAATTCTCATTTGGATCATCTCTGATGCCTACAGTATCTGTTATTTTCCAATTCCAACATCCAACTAGCACTCATTTTAGATAGCTACATAGTGTGCTTCCATCCAGAACACCAAGCACACATAACTATCAGTATTTCTAAACTCATTGTATCGTCAGGAAAAAATTTGCCATAATTAAGAGTCTAAAACAAACATATCCCACTGAGGGTCTTTAAAGTTTATGGTCCATCCAGCCTTGTGTCCTGCACTGTGTAATTTGTGAAGTGCTGTGTTAGCAGGACTGCAAAAGTCTAGACTTGGCATGGGGTAGACAGTCCCCTCACCCTTCCTACTAATTTATAATCTATGCAGTATTTTAAGTCTCAGACTGATGACTGTGAAATAATGATGCACATACTGATTATCTCTCCAGTCTAATAATCTGATTTGAGTTGGAACCTGCTGAAATGATGACATTTGACAAGGAAATGGTCGAGTGCCTTCTCTTCAATCTTACTGTACACAGATCTCAAGAGAGAAGCTCTGCACAGACAGAAAGAGCTACAATTTTATTATATGGAGTGAAAGGGAAGGTACTGCGTAACACATGCTGTTTAGCTTTTAAGCTTGAGGAATTATTTTTAATGTCCATGGCCAAATTACAATTTTGCCATAACTGAATTCAGTAAAAATTGGTGGGTTTCTCATTACCTGATCAGATATGCTACAGATTATTTTTTCCCCCAAAACTTCAAGGTCTTCTTTTTCTTGCTGGCTGACACAGAAGGAGGGCTTGACTGGCAAAAATAATGATTAAAAAAATAAATAATCTGGGGCCAAGCCTCACCTGCTGTGATACAAAGCAGAACACCTGACTAAGGGGCTTAGCACTCTGCATATTGTGTGCACCCTTCTGCTGGTGTAAACGAGAACATATTTTGGGCCCTAGGCAGAGAAACCCAAATGCAAGCTGGGAAGCTTTTCTTAGAGTTGTCAAAAACAAAAACAAAACAAGGCTGTGGCCTAGAGAGAGATGGGGAAGGGTATTTTAATTCACCGTGGTTCTATGCAATTGGTGGAACACTAAGGTGTAGCATGAAGGCTACGGAGCACATACAGACTCTAAGCAGCACAGTAACCAGGATCAGAAGAAATTATCTTCTCAGCAACCCAGCTCCTTCCCGTTGAAAGAACTGGAGGCCTCATCTGCCTCTATCTCCTTCACCTCTCTCATACCCACCCAAAACACCTTATAAAGCATCACCATCTACTTCCGAGCAGATACAGAGCAGGAATAGAAAAACGAGGTGAAATGAGGTGCTTCCAGTCAAGTGTGTCTGAGTCTGACCTTTCCTACTTTCCCAGCTCCCCCCAGCAAATTAAGACTTGTTTTTCTTATAAAAAAAAAAGTTTCTGCTTCTAGCCATCTCTCTTCTCTTTTCCTGTCACAGGTTAAGGGTAGCCACTGGGACTTCAGAAATGACTTGGTCATCTCTCATCACAGCAGGAAGGGGGTTCTGTCCCCATATAATAGATTCTTCCTGGATGGTCCCTTGCACACACCAAAAAAAAAAAAAATACAAGTCAATGAAAAATGAGCACAGAACTTTTGCAAAAAAAAACAACAAACAAACAAGGTAGCACCTTGATGCAGAAACCAAAAATATGGTCTAAATATCTCAAAGTTAGTATCATTTTTAATGATGTTGCTAATCAAAATGATATTTTATGGACTGTATCTGATTTTCCTGGTCAGGTATTGGGCCTAACTCCTGCAGTCACCTACTTGAGGTAAATGGGGTTAGGATATGGTCAATAGTGTCACTGTCATCTCTAACAGCATCACAGCTCTATCCATCTTTCTTCACTGGATGCAAAAGAAGGTCAGTGCAGGGGTAGGTGAAGACAAAGCACAATCCTTCCCTGAACCTCAGTAGTATTTGCTGTTGTCCTCCCTTCCCCTAGGGCAGCACCATGGCTCCGGTTTGTCAGCTTTAGATGCTTCTGCTGCCTGCACAAAGTGGTGCTGTTAGTACAGTGCCTGAGATTTTCTAGATATTTTTTTTTACAGACAAGCCCACACATTACAGACGTAGAAGTTAACAGAAAGTCAACAAAACATGAATATCTTTATAAAGCAAATTGAAATAAGATAGACACGCACTGTCATGTTCGTATCAAGTAGCAGTTGAGACAAAAGATGGTAACTTGCCATTAGGTGAGCCTGTACCTAGACATGAGTGTGCTACCACTCAGTCATGAGCGTGTTAGTACGTACTTTTGTCTGTGAGGAACCACACATAAGCACATGCACGAAATGGGCACAGAGCAGGATGTGTGGATAAAGAATGAGTCAACCTATTAGTTTAAAACAAAGAAGCAGAAGCACATGCAAAGCACAGGGAATTAGACTTACTAACAAGCATTTACTAATAATAGTGGGAGTTATGTACCTAATAAGAATTACATACTAAAACAAAAAACAAAAAAACTCAGCTTCCAGATAACATTTAGCTTGTGTGAAGTGCTAAACCACACACACACAAAAAAATCCTGTATTATATCTGCCTACATATCTCCTTTAAAAACGAAAAAAAAGGAAAGAAAAAATACATTTACTATCAAATGCATCATATGAACTTCAGCATTGAAATTGTTCTGAAGGAAAATGTTTCATAAGAGACTGACATTTTTCTTGCTTTTAGGACTCATGTAGGCACAAAGCCACCTTCCCCACTTTCTCTGTTTCTTTATTAAAGGAATAGTTCATAGCTTATACACAATTTTTGACAGCAGAACCTTGCCCAAAGAGTCAATACCCTTAACGCAGCCCAGAAAGTTTTTGATGAGGGGATGACTTTTGACAGACCCACACTTCAAAAGTCTGACAAGGGCTGTTTCTAGAATGCAATGAATCTTCCCCTTCTGGGGGAAAGCTGCTCAGACAGAATCACTTGGCCACTTCCAGTCCCAAACTTACCAAGACTTTGTATCTCAAGCCTAAATAAATGCTTGCTTGCCAAACAAAATTTTTCACTGAGCAATGTCATTTTCTTGATTTGACTCATGTCATGCTGCTTGGGACATTTAAAAAGTGTTATAGTGCAGTGAGCATTAGACGTTACAAACTAATGCAGATTCTGATAATAGCCTCCTGAGGTACTGGCTAGACTCCCCACAAGAAAAGGTGGGTTTACTTCCGTTTGTTGGTCTCTGGGGGATTTGAACTGTTGCTGTATCTTTACCAGTCAAAAAAAGTTATCTTTTTGTGCCCTCCACTCCAACTCTCCAAGTGATATTCCCACATATTTCCTTTTAAATTACACTGTCCTTCGTATAATAGCATATCAGAAAAAGCCCCAAATATTTCTATTTTTGTCTCTGCAAAACTACACTTCCATTACTTCCCACAATGGATTTCCCCAAAACACTTAACATTTTTGAAATCCATCTAAAAAGAGATTAATGGGGTTTGCACACTCACATCCCTCAGGTGACTTTGAAAATACCACTTTTTTTTTTTTTTTTGCCATGGGAAAGAACAGAAGTGTTGCTGTGTTGCATACAAGCCTCAGCAATTAAGGGCTCCCTACTTTATAGGTACAGTTTCTTTCTCCCAAAATAATGCAACTAAGAACAGCCACACAAACACAGCATCAAACCCCATTAGGAAAAAAAATAAAAAACAAAACACACCAAAAAAAAAAAAAAAAAACCACACTAAAACCACCATACTATTAAGAAAAAGCAAACAGTATTTTCCAAATGTAGCACGTTTTAGTATGTTAAGCAAGCTATTTTATAGCAATGATATAGAAAATCCATCTGGTCTGATATACCTGATTAAGAAGGTAGAAAGAAAGCAAGGGAGGTTGTTGGTTTGAGGTTTTGTTTTGTTGTTGTTTTGTTTCACTTTTTTAAACAATACCTTGTGGGTGCCCCCACCCCAGGTCTCCATCTGTCACCGACGATCATTGCAAACACAGAAACTCATCTACATGTATTATAATAAGTCCGTATTAAACCCTCTATTGAAAAGGAAAGAGGGGTTTATGTTTAGGAACCACAGATTACAAAAGACATCACAAGTGCCAGCCTAAGCAAAGCGTTTAAGTCAACGCACAGAAAATAATTACATTTCTATTTCAGTGAAGCACTTGAGTACATGCTTATCTAAGTAGTGGCATAAAAGCTTTGTTGAATAGAGATGAGCCTACTTGCATCCTGAGGATGAGGCACATGCTTAAGTCCTTGTCTGAATCAGCATCTTCTTGAACAAATATAAATCCCCTTGATTTCTTCTTCTTGTTTGCACAGAGACCACGTGCAAGGACACACACAAAAAGTATACTGAGAGCTGATAAATCCACTCTCCCCACTATATCAGTGGGGCTTTTGCCTTTGGGATTAAGTTTGTTTCCTCTCTGAGCCCATGTTACTATGTACTTTTCAAGAAACAGATATGCACTTCGGAAATACAGGTACACACTTCAGGGATCTTCTTGGAAAAAAAGTGCCACAAGATGTTTTGGAGATTGCCCAGTGCAATAACTGTGCTGATGATATGGCCTAAAAGTGAGGAAGTTATGGCTACGATATGAGTGAAGGACCCGTTAACAGGAACTAGAATTCCTCCTGGACATAGACCCAGACTAGTTAGCATTAAAAATTAGTGCATTAAAACTGGAATATATTTAAAAAGTCATTATTCAAAGGTAATCACTACAAATCAGCCGGGTGAAGATAAATGGGGAACACTTCTTCTCTCCACATCCATTGCACCTTTGAAGCAGAAGCTCCCAAATTTTTACAGATTAGTATTTACCATCTAAGATACCATATAGTATCTACTACAGACCACCACTGCACACTGGCGTATAGCACAACCTTCTCCTGTGGACTAATTATCTGTTGCAAAGAGGAAAACAAGCTGAATCGTTAAAAGATTAACCCCAAGTACTAGAGGTCTCACAACATTAGTACTCAAATATTCTGTACTTTCTAGTTGTTTTGCATGAGAAAAGATTTCCTGCACCCACCACAGGGTCATCAACCATCACTTGGACAGATGAAGCACTCTCAAAAACAAAATAGCCATTGATTAGATACAGACAGATGTCATTATCTTGTTGCACACAGGTGTAAAAGTCAAACTACTAACCTAAATGTAATGGCTGTAAACATATCCATTCGACAAGCTGAAAAACATCAGAGTCTAGTCAGCTTACAGAAGGGAAATAGGCAAATTGTAGCTAAATTAAAATAGTTAACAACCATTTAAAACAACTAGGCGATGTCCCCAGAAGTCAAAATCCATCTATTATGAACGAAAGTCCATGTACTAAGTCTTTTTTTTTTTTCCTTTTTCCAGAGAAGAAAAAAAATCTACCAACACACACACGACAGAATTATAAGAGTGAATTTGAATTAAAAGCTATAAAGACCAGAAATTCGATAAAGGAAACAATAAACATGAAAGTACGTCTCTGACTAGCACTCAAATGTTTTTAAGCACAGCAAGAACACAAATGGATTCTAGCATTAGTACATATGTATTACTAGAAAATTATGTACGATAATATAAAAAAAACAGCAGAGGTGTTAAATATTTCTCTCCCGAATTTCATGAAGGAAAAATGGAATGTATTTACATTCTCCAAAGATAACAAAATACTTCTGCATCATCTTGAGTTACTGTTGGATTGTAAATACAAATTTAACATTTTAAAAAAAATAAGGTCCTTAGGAAAGTAAAAACAACAAGCAAAAAAACTGCAATCACCCAAAGCAGGCTGGCTGCACCATTAAAGAAAATTTTCAGTAGCTCCTGGAACCCTAAAAAAGTTCATCAGAAAAAGAAAAATCAACTAGTGATGGGAAAACACTTTACAAAGGCAAATGGGTTGAATGGTTTCACATCAGCGATCAGTAGACCTGGCACCAACCTGAACAAAATAATGGAAAGGCTAATTTATGGCACAGTTAGGCACAAAAGGAATGCAGTGTAATCAAAGGCAATGAATGTGGGTTTATGAAAACTAAACCTTGTTTTCAAATGGGCTTTTGCTGATAGGATGGAAAACTTGTTAATGTAATAAATTTCTTTACAGTACTAGATTTAACCTTAATTAACAAATTATAATTATGCGTGATAAGCATGGCATGCATTATACAGATTCAAACTTCCCAAAGCAACAGATCTTAAAGTGTTGTTTTTAAATGTGGAACCACTGTTGAACAGCAGTGTTTCTGGAGACATGTTCTGAGTCCTAAACTATTTCTAAGACATTTAATTGACAGCTCAGGGGGAGGAGAGAAGCATCCCAGATTACCGCCAATATATTTACATATCCCAAAAAGAGAGTGTGGACAGCAGCCCTCAGCCATCTGAATCACCTAGGGAACTTTCAAACACTTCCCCCCTTCTCTCCTCAAAGATTATGCATCTTCTAAGAATTTAAACTTGTGGGCCAGGTATTGGGCATTGCCACACACAACCTCTATTCCCAGGTTAGTCATCCAGTGCCCTTTGCTACTGTTCAAGTGATCTAGGTATCCCAGGAAATGTTTCCATGAAACTTGCTGTGAAAGAAGCCATACCAACACTGAAATACAGAGGAAAGAGTCAAGTCCTATGTGCTGGTGTGATAAGCGCTATAGAAGAGCCTAGCTCTGGCATTAATTTAGCAAAAAAGAAACGGAAAAATAGGAGAGGGTTTAAAAAATAGCATAAAGAATGACTAGAGGCCTGGAAAACCTGCTTTATAATGAACAATCAAAGGAGTGCACTCTATTTAGCTGTCAGAGAGAAGACTAAAGTGTGTTTCAAGTGTATACCAACATATACACAGAATAGAAATTTGATAAAAGAAGGCATTTCAATTTAGCAGACAAAAATAATGAGATCCACAGCATCTCAAAGCTTTGTCTGGTTATGTTCAGACTAAAATAAGGGTTGTATTTAGGGGACAATGAAGATAACTGAACAGCTAGTTTAATTACCCAGTCAAACAAACAACAACATAAAAAAACAGAATACTACATTGTTCCTATTGCTATTCCTTTTCCTATTGACTGTTTATGCAGTGGGAAGCAAAAAGTCAGCCTGCCTCTTTGATAAAATGCTGTTCAGGAACATCAGCAAAATGTTACACTTGTATTGCTTATGTTGGAACACAAAATAAAATTAGTTGAGTTGCTGTTTTAATGGAAAATACTGGTCAAATAAATTTTTCCAATACAGATTTTAGTAACACTTCGCAAAACCTAAGCAGCAGATTCAGGCCAAATTTCATCTAACAGCATCCTTTTCCATTTGTACCATGCAGGTGTCACTTCTGTAAAACAGCAAAGTGACTAATTATTTCATACCCACTGTCCTGTGCAGCCCAGCATTTACTAAAATACCCTGACCTCACTAGAGCCCTAACACGTGGCTAACTACCTGCCCCGCTACTGCATTCTTAGCGAGATGGTTTGTTCTTTGTGACTATTTGCAGTTACCAAATCTCTAGCTTTACCACTAACACTGTAGGCATAACAAGAGCGCTTCCCTAATGTACGCACTAACATAGCAATATTATCCAGTTAAAATTTACTGATAAAAACCACACCCATAATCAGTAATAATATAGGCAGTATAGTACACACACATTTTGCTAGTCTCTCTCAAGTCACTGTAACTGAATAACTGTCAAAGATACTGACTAAACTAAGAGTTAATTTGATGCTAACATTCACTAAAATCATGATGTTGCTTACTTTATACAAATCCTAACACATTATGAAACATCCACCTATAGTATATTATTTAAGCTGTTAAAAAAAAAAGATTAAAATCTAAGGCTTTTAGCAATAGTATAAGTATTTGCTTTAACTCTGATTTACATAGCACTCCATAACTTGAGTGTAATGATGAGTCCAGCAGCTCTGGGCTTTAATGAGGGCCCTGAGTAATGATGAACAGCTGGCTATCTTAAATCAGGATGTCTGCTGAGAGTGGGCAATTTGAAAAACCATAGGCCATCTATTGTCAACAATTCAGAAGCAATGCCAAAAATCTAAGAAATTAGGGAAAAAAATGTCTTTGCTATGATTTAACCCTCTGGCTATCCCATGCGCCTGGAGACAGCGACCATGTTCGTTTGGTTAGCAGAAGAGTGGTGCAGCACAAGAGCAAAATTTCCCTGTCCTTTAATGGCTGCAGTCAGACAATCAGGGAGAGGGAGATGAAAACCCAGAAGCATCTGATCCATCTTCCTAGGAAAAGGACTGAAACCTTTTCATACCTGTATTACTCAGACCTCTGAAAGCTACAACAAAACAGCAGCTGTGCACAGGTGAAAGGTGTTAACCCCTTGTTGCTATCCCTTGAGAATGTAAACCTCTGCCATACACTGTAGTAATCAGCACCACACTTTATAGGATGCACCATGGAGATAAAGCAATACATTAGAACAACTTAGTAACGAAAAGGTTTTGCATTAACTAAGTCCAATACATATTCCCTTAACACCTGGGATGAAGAATCCAAAATGCAGAAGGATGTAATAGCAGACACCATCATTTTTTGATGTTACCCCTTTTATATTTTACAGTTTTCATGAGCAGTTACTATAAGATCCATCATAAATAGCCCAAGAACATCCCAAACTATGATTAACTACCACTGTAAGCTGAGGGAGAACATAACCAAGTTACCCTGTACCTGAAAGATTATCACCTCTCTCTTCTCGCCTTTTTCTTTCCTAAGTCATTACACATCCCATTAGTTTTGCTAACATTCATCTTCCATCCTGCGTTTATGCTGTCATCTCTTACAATAAATTCAACATTCTTTTCCTTAAATCAATACACCATCAGCTGCAAATCCACAGTGTTTCAGCCTTGCTCTCTATTTACCCTAATAGCCATTCTCTCCAGAGCACTTGTTAAATACCGCTTGTAGCGTCCGAAATAGCACACTCGTTGTGTCAGAAGGAAACAGTGGCTCCTATCCCAAACCCCTGTGATTAAATGCAGGCAACCTCATGCGTGCTGGTTGCTTGTTCTAATAGCACTGTAAACCTGTCAGGCCAGCCAAGGAAGAGAGGGCAACAGGGTAGAAAAAATCATAGTCACTGGGTGACTTCTTTGCGTGGACTCTGACCACGCTACACCCAAATCTCAGATCCCACAGGGTCACCAGAAAGAATCCACCGGCTGTTGGACTTTGATATTGTATGCAAATTCCTAGGTTGATCTCAGTCTAGCATATGTTGTGCTTAAGCCCTCAGACCAAGGCTGAATCACTCAAAGTCTTTCTGCAGAAATAGCATGCTCTCTTCTCAATTAATGCATTATCTTTGGCTTTCTAAGAGACAGTTAAAAGGAAGCGGCACACCAGCACTGCAAAGGAATTTCCAGAACCCAACCATTTTTTAAAAACCTTATGGTCTTCCCTGAGTAATAGTAGATCAAAGTGCACAGAATACCTCTGGGGACAGAAAACATTGGCCAAGCTGATTCACAGGATTAATAGAGAGTTGTTTGCATAGACAAATAAGAAGGCACGAGAGACTAGGAAGGAGCTCTTACACTCCTCACATTTTTAGAAATACAAATCTACCGCTAGACCCATAGAGAGTTGCTACTTGCAACCCCCCCAAAAGAAGAGGATTTAGAGTGGACTGTGGTCATTTTCTTTGGTCAGGGTTCACAAAACATCAACTAGAGGTCTTGAAAGTGATTCATTCAAAATAGATGTCAGGATTTATTGATTAGACTTCAGCCTACTAACTGTTAGTTACTAGCTATGCCTGAGCCATGAAATGGGGCACGACTACATGAAATGGATGTGCACCAGCCTGAGGTACCCCACGTGTGACTACAACAGAAAAACATTAGTGTGAACATTAATGTGTTTCTAAATGAAATGTTTTACATTCCATTTGCAGCTCTGGTTTTAATATTTCTCACATTAAAAAAAACACACTGCGTTTTTTCCTGTTTATTCCCTCTCTTTGCAAAGGCACAGCACTCCATACAGTAGTTAAATGAATTTCATTTTTGAATGAAGAATGTTGAGCTATTTGACAAAAAAAAAAATGCATTGCTTTAAAACCACGTGTATTAAGAATGTGACCAAGAGATGCTTGCAGTATTTCATAGGAAAAACTACACAACACTTCTGCTGAGCTCATTCGTGAATACATGTTTTGTATCCTGCCAGTTGTATAGCTCATGCCCCTAATCACATGCAGCTCTGATGTGCTTGTTTTCTTTAAGTTACTGCCTCATGGTAAGGAATCACACAGACAGCATTACTTGTATGGCATTTCTTGGATGGAGACTGAACTGTTGCACTGGGGAAAACGCACAGTTTGAATATGTCTCCTGGAGAAGCAATATTTCCTCTAAAGTGACTGAGAGACAGACAAAAGAAATAGAAGCTAATATATGGGACACAGCTGCTACAGCTGTGAATAACTACCCATTTTCACCTCATAAGCATTTGCATTGGGAAAACTAGTTGTTGCAAGTACAGTGTCTTCAATGTAATTTAGTCACCAGTTGGCACTTAATTTGATCCTCCATTTAATTTGATCAAGACCTCTGAAACTAAATCATCTGGTGCTTAAAAATACAACTTCCATTCCTAATTTTTTTTTCCGCTTTAGTCAGGATAAATTGCTACTGGATAAATTGATTCCTGGCTACAAATAGTTGCTATTTAATTAATGGTGATGAGCATAAAATAATGCTTATAAGTAAATGAAGAAGGACATAATCCAAAGAAAGATAGATGCTGATCAGGGAAAACTTGTGTAATAATTTAGGATAGCTACAAAGCAAAGAAAAGATTTTGTAAGTACTACCACAGTAGGATTCTGTGTTTGTCATCCCCCTCCTCTTAGCAGGATACTATATGGTTGCTGTTTACTTCCAAAGAATTCTTGTTTACTAATATTATACCCATTTCACAGGCAAGCAAACAGACTGTACACACCATACATCTGTACCACACCTGGGAACAGAAACACTTCCTTGTGATTCACTGTTCAGGAGACTTGACACAGGACTATTCTGCCTCCCCACAGGCCAGACAAACTACAACATACACCCCAACAACCATATCAATAATACAAGAAACCACAGATTTCAATAAAGGGGTCGGGGCGGGGGGAGCAGTGCAGGAAGGACTGACATTGAACAGGAAGGCTAGGCATCATATAGTCCAATGCACAATGAACATTTCTCCTTTTCAACTCTATTCCCACAGGGATTTTGTTTTTCATCCTCTGAAATCAAATATTTGTCCCACACAGTTTTGGCAGAGTCCCACCTTGATTTTCTGGCAAACAATATGGAAAACTCATTTCGCTAATGCAGAGAGACCTTGGTAGAAGACCAAAGAGATGTATATAGCAGACAATGGATAATGCTTTTAGTAGCCAAATAAAACAGATGAAACATTCCGTAGCATATCAAATTTCAGGGCTTACACATTTGCAGTATCACTTAGCATCTCAACTCACAATTTAGTAGAGCCAGACACAAAGAATAAGGCCCTGAATGATCCTCATCAATGCACAATATCTTGGCAAAGATGCCATATGTAAGACTACAAGCATGGCAGATATTGATATGCACCTAGCACGGGAATACTGATATCCAGGCCTTCCAAGGGATCAAGAGCTTTTGGTTCTGCTCCATGTCCCCCACTGTCACTCCTCACCATGGGGCATTATGATTGACATTGTTGTTCCTTTCTCCAGCCATACATTACTTATTTTCTCCTTCCACCCACCTGTTCTGCACATGCTCTCCCTTGCCTAGTTTTATTTTTCAGGTCAGTGGCTGTACTATACATTTTCCAAGAATAACATAATTGTCATTAATCCATCCCATGCTAGTCTATTCTGAGGGCAGCTTTCGTCAGCAGCACATTTCTGTAGCTCAGGTAATTTTCTTCCTTTTAAACTAAATCAGGGCTCTGACAACTCTTCTGTTTTGAAAGATGCAATGAGATATGACATCTGTTATTTCCCCCCTTCCCCCAGTCAGGATCTTTCCAAAAAGCTCACTACAGCATTTCTATACAATCTTCCATTCTCTTGCAATGCCTTCCCTCACACGTCTATATTTCAACAAGCAAATGTACAGGAGAAGAATGCTAATAAGCACCTGAGGCAGAGAGAGGGTTAATGAGACTGGTAGTGATGGGTTCTCATTAGGTGTGAAGCCATCTTATTAGAGGATGATGTGGATTATGAGAGTAAAGTGAGCCACTGCACAGCAGCATTTCTGACTTTCAGAGAATCCCACACCAGTCACTGTAAGGAGAGAAAAATAAAGTAGGCCTAACTAGTTACTACTGCACAAGATGCATGCCCATTGCAACCCATCACAGACAATTTCACAGTAAGGATTTGGGGCTCAAATATAGCAGTTTTAATTGTTCATGCTGCCAAGCACTTTATGTTAACTGCAACTCTGCTACAAATAATGACTACTTGACAGGGAAAGAAAGTCAGCCTCACAACCAAGCCTCAACACCTCACTGCTGCACGTATCCATGGAAAGCTGATTGTCTCACTAAGGCACAAAACAGAGGGACAGAAAGTTGAGGCTGCCCTTTTGCCCCAGCCCAGCAGGCTGCATCATTGCAGATTATCAGAGGGAAAGGGATGGAGCAGACAGAACTGGGGGGTAGCAGCACCCCAAACTGGCACCAGCAGAAGTACTTGAGCCAAATGAAGGAGGAACAGATTCCTCCCCCACTCCATCATGCACCTCTCATCATTTTACGCCTATGTTCAATTCCTCTGAACTTGAGCATTACTTAAATATTTTTTGAATAATTGTTATCTCTGTTTCCCTACACAGGCTTCAAGAACACCACAGCTGAACAAAGTATTTCATGTGGCTCAGAGAAGGTTTATTTTAATTTAAAGAGGGGCTGTTACCATTTTTGTGTTGTGTTTAGCAATACACGCAGCATTTGCCGTACTCTCAGCTACTGTAATTATTCTAAAGACATATGATAAATCATAAGAAATGAAGAAAAAATGCAGGCATCACCTTGGTACCCAAGAACCATTTAGGAGAGTTGCTTCACTTAGTGCACATCTATCTGGATGAACCCACTCCTCTCTCTTCCCCAAGATAAATTTGTTTAAATTTTTTTGCACATGTAATTAATGAAACCATACAAAATCATAATTTCTGAAGTGTGTGTGCATTTGTCCTTAGCAAAGGGAGTACTCAGTATGGAAGTTAATGCTTTTGTATCATCTTAAAAGGGCATTTCATCAGCACACCTACAAATACACACTTCTTGTAAATAATAAATCAAAGCGCTCTTCCCCTCAGTTGGTTCAAAGAAGATCATTCTAGGTAGAAAACTATGTCTGGAGCATGAGCAACACCCTTGAACTGGTTAAAAATACACCGTTAAACAGACTGAGAAGGACTTTGGGAAGCAGTAGTGGAGAAGGAAAAGAGCGCAAGCTAACTCAGGTGAGAGATGAAGATGGGTTCACTAGCATACTAGAGAGAAGCAGAAAAAAATGCTCATCTTTGTCCAGGGTGCCTGGTGAGCGCTCAGTACCTCACATGCAGCTCTGTGCCCGTTTGCAGCACAGCAGCCTTTTGCTGTTAGACTTGCATGCACTCTATCTCACCGTCCTCCTGAAGGACGGGAGGGGAAGGGAAGTGCATCTCAGCATGACTCTAAAGAACAGACTACCAGCCTCCCCTCATCCTAAATGAATTTTGCCCTAAACAGAGCTTAGTGTGGGGTTTTAAAGAATTACACAACTTTAATACAAGCTAAAAGTGAGATAGACTAATTTTTATATGCTAAGTATCAAATAGTACTTTTTTTTTTTTTTTTAAACATGTGGCAAACCAGAGTCAAAGGAGAGACTCAAGGCCGCACCAAGAAGATTACAACAGGGTCAAGAGTCTGAATACAGTTCTTCCATGTCTGTATCCAACCACCAATCTAAATTATTTCTCACATAGATAGTTGGACCAATGAACAAAGCTCATACCAAGGAGGAGGGCCAAAAAAAAGAAAAAAAAAAAAACACTAAACTTACTAGACACAGAAAATGTGGACAGAGAGCTTGAGCTTGTCACTTTCTGTATTACCACAGAGCTTGTTATTGCTGCTGCATTATGTTCAGTTGTTTCAATAATTTAACAACAGCTCAAACAGGGTTGCCAGCTCCAGGCAAAACACGGTAGTTTGAACAAGTAAATAGGAGGCAAGTGCAGCCAGACAGACCAGCTGGTAGATACAATTTACTAATAACATCATTAGTAGGAGTAATAATATCACTATTATTATTATGATCACACAAAAAAGAAAGGGAAAAAAAAAAGAAAATAAAACATCACCATCATGTTATCCTGATGCAGTTTTGATGACAAACCTTGGCTCACACAAAATCACTCATGAAACTGGTAGAGATCTACTGTTACATCACAGAACTAAAAATAAGCCCTGACAGCAACAAACTTGAGATCACAGAGGACTAATACAGAGGTATACTACCAAAACATTGCATGTGAAAAAAATACTGCAACAATGAAACTGCAATGGTTTACCATTGTACAAGATGGCCTTCATTCCCAGAAACAGAAATTATATTAGATTTTGAGATGAATTTACTCACTTAATTCCAGACAAGTAAAAGAGAGTAGGATGATTCTAGCAGGATTTGTTCACTATTCATGAGCAGTTTTTAATCTGGATTTAGAGTTTAGCATGTAGAAGTGGCACTTTTCACAGTAAACTGCAGATTTAACGGTATTACACTTTGTTAATTCTGCAGACAGAGCTTTAATAGGACTTTACAGCTCACACATTTAAGTTAACTCCTTGCTCCCCAACTTACTAAGGGGGTGACTTGCTGGAAAGTGGCTTTGCAGGGGAGGACCTTGGGGTCATGGAGGACAAGTTGGACATGAACCAGGAATGGGCTCTTGCAGGAAAGTCGACCAACAATATCCTGGGCTGCAGTAGGAAGTGCATTACTAGGTTGAGGGAGGTGGTCTTTCCCCTCTACTCTCATCTCACAACCTTCTATAAAGCTAGGCGTGTCCTTTCAAAGTTATAATCCCATATATTTTAGATCTCTACTGTTACTGCAGATTCTCCAGCACGACCTATAGAAGGTTGTGAGAAACATTTGGAGTGCTGAGCCTGGTTCTGGACTCAGCGTAACAGAGAGATGGACACTGGAGCAAGTCCATTGAAGGGCCACAGAGATGGTTAAGGGCTTGGAGCATCTTAAGTATGATAGGCAGTGAGAGCTGGGACTGTTCAGCCTGGAGTAGAAAAGGCTTAGGGTGATTTGATCAGTGTATACAAATACCTGATGGAGGAAGTAAGGAAGACATTGCCAGACTCTTCTCACTGATGCCCAGTGACAGGAGAAGCAGCAATGGGCACAAATTGAAATACAGAAAATTCTGTTTAAACCTAAGAAAACATTTCTTTTACTGTAAGGGCAAACACACACTAGAACAAGTTGTGGGAAGAGATTGCAGATGTCCATCCTCAGATGTATTCAAAACATGACTAGACATAGCCCTGAGCAACCTGCTATAGTTAACCTTGCTCTGAGCCAGTGGGGTTGGAGGGAGTGGACTATAGACTAGAGAATTTCCAGAAGTGCCTTCCCATCTTAAGAAGGCTTTAATTCACCTTTGGAAGAAGCAGAAGATGAGCAGATAGGGAATAGTCTGGAGGGTATCAGTTGCTGAATATCAAAACAGAAGCTCAGTTTATCCTACCCCTGTTCATCACTACAAAAAGTTTTGACTGAAAGTGTGCAGACTTGCAGCAGGCAGATCTTGAAGTTGTGGAAGCATCCAAAAATTTTGCTGACAAGACGAAGGCACTCCAATTCAGCAGTCTATTCTGTGAAGTGTTTGCAGCTGCTTGCAACCATGCTGAACAAAACAAATTTTCCCCACCAGTCTCTTGTGACTGTAAACAGCACTGCAACATGGATTTAACCTCAGCAGAACTGCATGATCAAGCAACAACTTTTCGTTGTGCTTCTAGTCTGCTTGACTGTCTACTCATTCAACTCAGAATTCATTGCACTTAGGTTAACATTAGAGCTATGAGGAAGGCATATCTGAAAGACACATTAGCAAGGTTGCTTTGAACATGACTGTTTTTCAAGTTACACGTAATGGATGCAAACAGCCCACACAAACCCACTTCTGCTCTAGACCTCAGTTGTGTAACAGGAAACTCAAATATTAGGGTAAAGATTGACCCCCCAAAAATGAGGGTTGCTAACATGCTAGTTCGGTATTATTCCGTTAATTCTGTGTTGTTGCAATCACTGGTTAAGACTGTCTATGTTGACTTGCTGTAGAGTTCCACTTTCAACTGTGGTGTTTGAATATTTTCATGAAAAATATCTTAAAAAAATTAAAAGATGAATGGATTGGCACTCAAACATACTGTAAGGATTCACATTAAAGACCATAAGTCAAAATCAAGAGAATTAATGCTGTTTCGACTTCTGCCCACACAAAACAGGAAGAGTTCATTTGTACCTAAAAATTTTGTAGGCTGAGTAAACAGTCCAATATGAAGATTCCTAACTGAAGATTCCTAATATTTTGTCTTTTGAGATGTAAAACAATATTTCTCACTAATTTCATGAAATTCTGTTTTTTCTCCGCCAGAGCAAGACCATAAATTTTAAGATGTACTCGAATCTCTCATTTCACTTTTTTTTTTTTTGGACTAAGATTTTTGTGATCTGGGGGTGAGTGAGTAGCAGGGATTGATGAAAGCTCCTGAAGACTGCTGTAGGGGAGGGGAAGGAGAGGAAAAAAAACAGGAGCACTTTTCTTAATGGCAGTTCAGAACAGCAAGAGCCACACATGGAGAAGCATGCTGGGCTAGCAGCTTCAATAGATCTTTTTCTTTCAGTTACCATGACACTTGTTTCCTGATATCAAAGAATACCCTGAGGGCAGTAATATAGAAGTGTCCAGCACACATATATGCACATATATTCTTTTCAATCCCCCCCCAAAAAGAAATCAGCTTTAAGCCTTGGAAAAGAGTGGACCAATATGTAGAAAACAAATTACATTGATCATTTTGGAGGTCTTGACTGTAAAGTCAAAAAAGAGAGAATTTCAGATGAAAACAGTCAACCATCACATTTGACATTTTGGCTTTAGCACTGGGCTATCAGAACTGTAAGTATTTTCCACTAAATAGAATATAAAAAAATGTTTCCTCTTAGCTTATCCTACAGGTGATAAGCCATTCCTATATCCCTATAAAGACCTCCAGTCACTGAACCAGGAGTTGTACATTTCTGGCAGAGTCATAATAAGTATTACCATAAGGTGTCAGTCCTTTTTTTTCTTGGTGCCTTCATGTCTTTAACATGGGAAGCCAAGGCTCCTAACTCCAAGCTGTGCATTTCTGTAGAAACTGCAGTTTCAGCTCCTCAGTGCACTGCGTGACAGCATTCCCTGCCAGATCACCACACTTTCTAGTAAGTCCTTCAGGGTTTGTTTATGCTACAGATAGTACTACATCTTCCCCATGCCCAACAGCACATACCATCTCGCCAGCTCTGTGGAGCTGTTCAGCTGTTTCCCACTGCATTTCAGTGCAGTAGATGTTCAGTGTATGTGGGAGAAGGCTCTGAGGCAGCACGTACTCCCACTGCTGCAGGCACTGCAGGACTCAGATACTTTTAAGTCCTCCCGTGCAAGACAATGCATACAAATAAATGGGGATATCAGAACGTACTAGAGCCAGGCTACTTGCTCAAAAAAAAGCAGGAGAAAGGGGAGAAAAAAAAAAAAAAAAGACTGAAGCACCAGTAAAATTGCCCTCACAGCTGGAGGCAGAGTCATTAATCTTTTCCAAGCTCATTTAGAGCGTATATACTCCTAAATGTTATCTGTAGACCTAATATTTTGAGGCTAACTGCAGAACACTTTTCTACTATTGGCTACTATTAGAATGCTGACTGGACTTGGCAACCAACAGTCCATGGACAGTCCTTTTAAGACAAATCAGTCCTCTGCATTGAAGAGTTTTCATCTCTGAACTTCTCTGGTCCTGAATTGTTTGCTCTTTCCCTAGTGCCACGTCTCCTATCAATTACTGGTGTGCTGTGGAATACTGTTTAATAAACATCATTTTCTTGGCAGAGCATATCTTTTAAGTGATCGATCATAAGGGTCCAGGAAATAGAGTTCTAACTACTCTATCAGCTTCCTGCCTTTCCCTGTGAATGACAACCCATAGTCATTAAAAAAAGAAAAACACCGTTGGCATTAAAATGATTTATTTTAATCTAAACAGAGATTACTTTAATTAAACACACTTTATTCCTCTTGAAAGTGACAAAGCACTCCCCTGAAGCCCTCTATCACTCTATTTATCAAATGATTTCAGTGGGAGCAGCAAGCTGATCCTCCCAGACCTCTTTGCTATGGAGCTTCAGTTTTGCTCCAAAAACTGGGAGGGAATGAAAAAATTCACAGTAAGAAAATATAAACATGTCAAACTAATCTCATGTAACATTGCAGTCACCTCAAGGGACTTCTACTACCATTAATCAGCTTCCCAGTTTGTAACTAGATATTAAACAATGCTGTAACGATTGCATTAAATAAAATCAAATCAATGTTTCAACACCGACAAAACAGGATCATCTGAAGCTAGAATTTTGTTCAGGCAAATGCAGGGTCTGGTCCGTTTTTATGGTTACTCTGGAGCACTTGTAGTGACTGCAAGTCAATAAAGTCTGGGGTTTGCTGTACAGGGGCTGTAAAAACAGAGCAACAGAGGGGTCCTGCTCAGAGAATGCTGCACAGCAGGACATCGAAGAGAAGCGTTCAAGTGGTACAAGCCACTTAAGGAGATGCTGGGGAAGGGGAAGTACGACTAGCAATAGATGCACACATCTGCAAAGTCGGTTCACTTCAAGACAGAATATGAAACCAAGTACTTTAAATCAGCAAGTACTAACATTCAGTCCTCTTCTCCAACATCCCAGAAGAGAGTGGGAAGTGGAACTATACATACATAAGTCTAGTGCTGTATGGTGAAAGCCACTGAAATTGTTCAAAAAGAAGGGAGGAAAAATACACATGTACACATGCTTACAACTTTCTTTTGGCAATAAAATTCACTTTGGAGAGATCAAAATCTTCAGTGGATTCCCTTTTCTTGTCAACTCCAGTATATTTGGTGGGAAGGAGGGGGAGTTGTCATATTGTCAGAAGAGAGAACTGATTTACATTAGCATTAAACCAGAATATAGCTAGAGGTACTCAAACCTCCTGAAATAATCCATTTCCTCTTCCTTCCAAATTCAACATATCCATCCTAATTTACAGACAAGTATCTGAAATGCATCCAAACTATTATCAAATCAGTATGCGAGGTGACTGACATTCACCCTTCACTGAAAGTCTCTTGGAAAAGAGATTCATGAAAATTCTACCCTGGATGTCTGAGCTTTTTAATGACTAATAGAACAGTGTCTTTTCAGGCTCACCTTTCATTTGTTATTTACTCAGCAGTATTTACACACTGTTAAGGCAGACTAAGCCATACAAGGGATAGACATACACAAACAAACAGAATTATAATGTCCTGTTTGCAAGGTAACTGTGATAGAAAGCTATACCAGCTCTGCAGAAGAACCTGTGGATGAGTCACCATTCTGAAACATTCAGGCAGTTCTTAAAATGGCTGTAATTATCCTTCCTACTGAAGTATGGGATATACCTTTTATTGCCTTTGAACTGTTTATTGACACACACTTCACTTCCAAGGATTTGTACCAGAAGACGCTGTCGGAGAGAGACTATTAGTCCTGCAGTAGGTATCTTGGAAGACGTTAAGGGTACCCATTGATCCTGACCTTAAACTAAGGGAGATGTTGTGTCCCCCAAGCGTTTTTATGACACAGGAATAGAGACAGAGCCCCACCCAAACAAAAAGAAAATTACTACAAAACCCAACAAGGAAAGTTACAGTAGCTGTAGCTCCAGTGGGCACTATAAATACATTGGAACCCTGATGAAGCTGTTTATCCTGCAGGAAACAAGCCCCCTTTAGACATTTTCATTGATCAAATTATTTATTTGTACTTATAGCCAGGTTTGTTTGATATTTTTTATGTGCTTGGAGGGCTAATTAAACTTATACAAAGTCTCTAGTCACTCCATCTCACGGCTATGTCTTCTTTCAGACAAAACGTGACAATTTAGCAAATAAAACCATTTTAACCTAAAGAAACTTTCATGACATTTTGAATGTAAAGGACTGATTTTTCCATGCATCTTATTCCGTGTTGAGGGAACAGTCTAGCTTGGCAAGACCATGTCCTGTGCCACAGGTATCATACAATATGATGATTTCATGCACGTGAGAAATTAATATTTAATTCCCCCAGCTTCTACTTCCACTTTTTTTTTTTTTTAAAGATGCCACTAACTCCCTGATTGAGCACTTCAATGGCCTACAGGCAAAAGTAACAAGCAAGTAGCATGCCACAGGCAACAACACATTTTTCTTACCTTCTTGGCCTGCAGAAACAGAGACTTCCTTACAGCAGGGAGAGAGAAAAAGGGCTGCAGGTGAACTGAAAGTTAATCCTTATTGCACAAGTAAAGCAGCCTTATCCATACTATGTTAGCAAAGTTGTTTGAATACCCAAATATGCAACAAATTACTTCTAGAAAGCTCTCAAACATTAGTTTTCCAATGAGGCCAGAAGGACAGGCTATAACATCTCTTCCCTCCCCTGGTTAGTACAAGCTGTTTGTTAGTTGATGACCCCTTTCCTGCTTTAAGCTTTCTTCTGCAGCATTTGTCAGCTCAGCTCTATTTTTTTTTCCATTGTTGTTTTAAAAGGAAGTGCTAGTTATGAGCACCAAGAAATTATTTCCTCATTTATCTGTAACTAGGGATACATCACAGGTCTTCCCTTCACCCCCAAGAAAAGAAATACATCCACCTTCACTTGGAAACTGAGGGTTACTGGCTGCAGCACCATCCCCCCAGGCAACACCAGGCTGTCCCATAGATTAATTTTTGGATTGGGAAACGTCTTTGGAGACATGGAGAAGATACAAGAAGTCAGTTTTCCCTTGCAGTTTTATTGCCGAAAGAGCAGATATTAGGCCTTCCTCTGAAAACATTAACAGAAAAAAAAGGAAGAGAGAGAAGGGAATTCGTGTGGGGAAGTGAAAAGATTTTCTGACGCGAGGAGTGGGCTGCAGTGTGTTTTGGGGTTTGGAGATGCTAGAAATAACAATATGTAGTGTCTGATTGCCTAAATAACATTGCACTTCATTTTCAGTCACCCTCTATCACTGACTGTAAATATTCCATGCAGAGACATCTCTCCAGAGACAAGATTCTTATTGTTGTTTGTAATGTCCTATATTAGTAGACGTTGAGTTGTCATTGTGCAAAATTTGTCAGCCACTGGAAAAAGTGACCTCTTCCTTAGGGGAAGGGGCAAGGATGAACGTTGAGGGAGAGATTTTTTGTCCTCTATAAAGAATTCCAGCTAGACATGTTAATCACTGATTTTGTCTTGATCACCACAGGAAGCTAACACAATGCTATCACTTCTGTCCATTAAAACGTTTGCTTTCTGGTTTTCTGTTTCCTTTTCACTTTTAAATTAAGTACTTCAGCAGCCCTCAATATGAGCAAGATCTGTTGATACATCTCAGCACAAGTTAGTGACTTCTCAGACCAAGCATACAACCTTCTCCATCCAGTCAATTCTTCAGACTTCCAGCCAGGAGTATTCAATTAGCCAAATTTCTAATTGGTGCAGATTTCTCCTGCTAGCCATAACCCTTTACATCATCATTTACATAATCTTTAATTATGGTTAATTAGGCCAAAGCAGCAGACTTAACTTCTTATTCCTATAGACTTCAAGAGTATAGCACTCATTAAAGAGGCAGTATTGAAAAAACTTTCATTATGCAGTTCATTTTGTACCTCAGGTTACCCAGGCTTTAGCTCAAAACAGCTTTCTATAAAAGGCACTTCAGCTCTTCCCTTCCCGCATTTCGGAAGCACAAGGCAGGTGGCCAAAGATAGAACATGTTACTACTGAGCACTGTTGCCTTAGACAGGGTTTTACTTGCCAAAACTGAGGCTGAGAAACAACGAAGGAAGGAAAAGGAAAAAAAAAAAAAAGCCTAAAAAATAAAGCAACAAGATTTGCATTAAGGCAACACGGACAACTATACACAAACAGCAACCTATGTCTGAACAAAAAAAGCAATGAATGCTTTTTACTGAAAACATAAAATTCAGAATAATATGGGGAAGGATCGTAGCTTCTGCCCATTAGGTTTGTAACATACGCCCCTCTCTGGAAATAAGGACCGATGACCTTGAAGACTCAGGGAGTTGGAACCCATTCTAGTAGTAGGCACAGACCTTTAAACATTTTGAAGCAACCACAGTAAAAATTCAAGGTTTGGGATAGGAATACTTTACAATAAATTCCCTATATATTAAAATTTCATTTCATCAATGCAGTGCTGCCTGAAAAACTTCCATGTTGAGAAACAACCATAAAAGACCATTAAGCTGGATGGAAAAGAGGATGTATATATAGTACAGTAGCTCTCCCACAAAAATCCTACCAAGAAAACAGAGCTACAGCCAGTTTCACCTAAGGAGGAAAAAAATCAGTTTCTGTAGGTTTTATGAACTACAAATTTCCTTGAACATAACAAGGCAACTGTAAAAGGCTACAAACATATAACTTGCAGTTTGAAATGCTCAATGTCATAGTGCTAACACAGACCAAAAAGAGTTGTCCTATTTGGTTGCATTCAAAGACCCCTCATTTTAAAAAATTCTTAATTAAAAAAATTCTGAGGACATTTGGTGTTAAAATAGACTTCTGTAAACACTCGAAACCAGAATTGTGTTGAATATATCAATTGATATTACATGTCCAGTTTGGTTAAATTTCCTATAAATCTTACTTGAATTCCTGCTGTTTATTAAGTCAATTTTTCAAAAATAAATTTTGAAAAATTCATGAAATGACATCAACTTATAAACAAGACTACAGTTTCAACACTGGAAATGCCACAGGCTACTTACTACATGAATGAGATTCCACTATTTACTTGATCTGGGCAGCACAGCAATTTCTGTGTGAGGAGCAGTTAATGAGTCTTATCCATGGTAGTCTGTAGAAAGAACAAAAATACAGAAAAACAGAAAAAAATTAGATTTAAGGCAGCTCCTAGAAAATAGTCAAGAACTACTTCGATTAAGGTGTGAAAAATAATAGTTATTTGAGTTGAAATATCTAAGAATCTGTTTTGACCACAATTTATAACTTGCTAGAGCTTCAAAATTTAACTTTTTCAAGTAGACCTTCCCACAGACATTTAAGAAATGAATTAACATATTAAATGAAAGAGCAGTTTATAATATTACTTTATTTCTCATGAATTTGCATTGAACATGTAATGGAGTCATCAGAATAAAACACTGATCATTATTTATAAAAGGTAGCCATTTTAATTGAAGAGTACAAATAGTATCAGTCAACCCTAAAAATCAAACCACGATGAAACTACCTCCTTCAGATATATACTACTATAGCTGAGATTAGTTTGATCTGTGGCTTGCTATTTTCTTTAAAAACAAAGAAAAAAGTTATTAAAAAAAAAAAATCACACTAGCAACAACACTTTAGCTGACCTGGAACAAAAGCCCCAGTTTTGACCCTCAAAAATATAGATGCCAAATGGGAAAATGCTAAATAAAACTGTAACCACAGTATCGGAGTCCAAGAAGAATTTTTTCTCAGATATATTTCATTGATTAGATGCTCTCAATTATTGTTCAACACCCTTTCCCCAGAGGTCCTGAGGAAGAACAAATAATAAAAAAAACACATCTCTTCACATTACTCCTTTCTATCCAAAAATTCCGTTCTTTATTACAGACTATTGCTTCATCACTGCAGAATTTTTACGTTAGTGCAATGCAGAGGTTAAAACACCCATTTATCCCCATACTTGAAGGATGCTGTCCTTAATGCCTGCTAGTGCATACCTTCTTACTGTCTCAAACCTTGAGAACAATGGACACAAGCCTGTACCTGGTAGCAGCTTTTGTCTTTGCGAGGGCGAGTGGGAGATGCCACTGTTTCAGAGACTGTGCACAGGAACAAGCAAAATTCTGGGAGCAACATTTATAGATTCATCTCTGCTAGCTCTCATCCCATCCTCACCCCCGAAGCACCCTTACAGAAATTTGTCGACTCGTTCAAACTCTGCGACATTGAAGGGCTTTAGTCATCTACTTGACCCCCACCAGCTCCAGCCTATTGTCATGTTGACTCTCACTTATCTGCTTAACCTACTTTGAATTTCAGAGGGCTTCAAACTCATTGCTGCAAAGCAAAATTGAGCCTCACTAACATGCAAAAAAAAACTCTGCTGCAATTCAGTTGCTCAGAATGCTTAATAGTATTTTACTGTCTTTTTAAACACGATGCATAGTACCCAAGGGACATACTAAACAGAAAATCACTGAAAATATTGCAATTTGAAAGGAAACTATAACTCTACACTTAACATGTCTCCTTTATAACAAATTTGTTTTTACGTTAAAAGATATAAAAGGTAGCTGTTTAAACAGGTCACCCTATAACAAAAGCAAGTGGAACTACACATAGCTACAGTATCTAGTAAATTTATGAAGAAATACACACAGACACACGAATCTGACACACTGACAATCCACACACAGCTCTATTAGCCAAACCTGAGTTAAAGAAAACAATGCCAACCAAGCAGTATTTTCCAAAGTAATATCAGAAAATATTGATTCACAGAATTTAAAATATTTTCAAGAAACATATCCAGTCTCTGAACCTTTCTTTTGAAAAATATCAAAACAAATATTTCAAATACTTTCGTAATCAGTCATAATGACATCTAAACAGACTGCTTCTATTAGAAGAAAATTAAGTGTTGTAAAAAATAATTTTATTTCTACATTTATTCCCAGTACCTAATAGGGGACACTATTTTAAGTGTCCCAGGAGGTGGAAGTCATATTTTGAATCCATGTCTGTCTAGCAGCCTACAGTTGTGAAAGGTAATCCCATAGAAGAGAATAGCGATTTTGCAACAGAGGTGTTTGGATTAGCAAGGGCAAGAAGGACAAACATCCAAGCTCCTTTACAAGTTTATCAGTGCTTCAGATTTGTGTGTTTTGTTTTAGCACGTATGCAGCCAAAACTGCAAGCTTCACATCTGCAGTGAGTTTCACAATGTATTGTACAAACAGTAAATTACAGTGTTCACATTCCAATTTAACACATCTTCAAGTTTCAAGATGAGTCCAATGCCATTTTGTACTACAAGCTTGATGCAATGAATACAGTTAAATACAAGCACGGGCCATTCTTCCTGGTATTCAACTACAAAGGAGGCATGAGATCTAGGTGGTGTTCCCCCCCATACTATAAACCCAATAGAGAAAAGCTGATGCATAGCTCACCCATAACTAAAGCATGGCAAATGGAGTATCTGATAAGATGTCAAAGTTTTCAGCACTGTGATGCCTGTTACCTGAATTCTATAAAGAGCTTTATTTTACTTTTTGCAAACCAAAAATTTGTTCTTGTTTATTTTGATTTTGATCTTGCTCCAGCTGGAGTCAGAAAACAGCAGTCAGAAAAATCTAGTTTAAAATCCCGTGTTACTGGTGAAATAGGATAGGGACAGAAAGCAACATCACGTAAAAACAATCTGGAAGTTAGATACATACCACAATTGTGGCAAGAGTCACAAAAGTTCAATTTCAATTATCACTAGGAATCATCATCCTCACTTACCAGATTTCCACAGATAATGTGCAACATTAAGGTAGTAAAAAATCTGGTATACGGATGCAGCAAGCATGTAAACCATCTGCTGCTTAAAAAGTCAGCTGAGAGAATGACTATGGACATATGGGGATACCAGCAGTGAATCACCCGTTTAAAGTGTAAGGCAAGCTCTGGTCAAATCAAACTCTGAAAACAAAGCAAGGAGATGCAAGGGGCTGGAAGGTGACAATTGCTGCTGGCTTTCGGTGCCCCCAGGGCTTGTCCCAGAGCTGCCACCGGTGCCGGGGTCAGCCAGTCACCTGGGGTATCACTTACTCTAGTTCAGCTTTGCCTAAATACTCTCCATCAATAGAGGATCATGGGGAATAAACTCAGGGACCAAGGGCATCAGGTAAGGCTTGCAAGCTCAGAGTTAAAAATGGGAAGAGTGGAATTACTTTAAAGCCCCAAAAATGGAAACAAAGAAGGATTTTTAGTCATATTTTTAAAGCTCAGGTTCTGTTCTGAAGTAAAAAGAGATCTGGATCAACTCCTTTAAGTTAAAGTTGTGTTTTCAGCTTTTTCTGACAATGCCCAACAGGATTTCCACTGCTTTCTCTACTCTGACAGAAAGTGCTGGAATGCAGTCAACCAAACAAGCCACTTATGCCGATATTTGCCTCCCGGTTGCAAAAGTAGTTCCCAGGAAACTGTATGACATTGGATACCTTTCCATATGCAGAAAGAAATTATTTTTTCTGTACTTATTAGCAACCAGATTGTAAACTGGTATGTCGATGCAGCGACACCACAGCAGCTTTGGGATTTGACTGGAGGGGGGGGCAGAGAAGGGAAGGGTTGCTGTTTAGTTTAAATAAAACCAAAGGCACACAGAACAGGTTGCGCCATAGTGAGGCCTAGTGAATGCTTCCTTCAGACTCCACTGACACAGATGGAAATCAGAAGAAAAATGTCAAAGAAGATAACACCCTGAGACCATTTGATTAAGCTTAAATCTAGAAACAATATTTTATTTCTCACATTGATCAGGAATTTTGATGCCTTATTCTTTTTACAGGCATTCAGCCTAGCCCCAATCTAGTAGGAAAACACAAACACACACAAACTGCCAAACACTAAAATTGAAGTACTCTGCAGAACTTCCATCTCAAAACCATCCCACAGAAATATGTTCACTTGACATTTGTGAATAAAGACATCTCCTTTCAACCATTTCGTATTTGTTACCTGTTCATCAAGAGCCCTCATCCTTTGTTGCTGGAAGAAGCAAACACTTTCGGGAAAGCAAAGGCTACTACCACTACTTTTGATTTGCCTCTTTCATACCTTCACTTGCCCCTTTCCTTTGCTAGAGGAAAGCCTCACTAGAGATAAGTGGAGGAAAATCTCAAGTTGGTAAGAAACCTGACAAACCAGCTAGCAGGAACATCAGTGGAGTTCAGGCCCCTCACACCTAACCTGTGACATGAAGAGCAATGCCTGCCAAGAGGCTGCCTTTTCTTGGCAAACCAGCGCACTTGCTCTTTATCGGAGCTGCCCTGAAGAGCAGCAACTGGAAGAAAAGTTGCCTTTACTTTTTTTTTTTTAAACCTGAATGTCCTCCCCCTGCTCTCCAAGTAGATTAAAAAAAAAAAGGTAAATACAAGAGAAGTAACACAACAAACATATTTTGTTCTTTTCCATGTTTGAAGATAAAAGTGTCATATGGATGACTGTTTGTCTTGTGAAATCACCTTTCAAAATAATTATTTTTAGCCACACAAAAGACACTACATTTTTAAGACAGTAAATTGTTCTAAGGTTGTTAACATCTTTCAACAACATGTTATACTGTAGCACCCAGAATATGGACAATTTTATTTTGGGAAACTTGCAATGACTTAGGTTTATCCACAAATACATGCAAAAACAGAGCCAGAGGACCTGGTCAAAAAAAATGATATGCCTTTGCTTCAAATTAGCCACAAAATTAATCCCAATGACTTCAGTGTGAGGCTGTTACTTATTCCCAAAATAAGGTCCAGCATATGCATTAGTACCTTGAGGACTGGTCTAAACCTGAGGACAGAACTGAAGACACCTGGGGATTCCCAAACCTCTTCGGTAAGAGCATCTCCAGTTCCTGGTGGGAACAACAACTACTTAGACATAGGTTCAGTGAGATTTTAGTAGTGCCAGAAAAACAAACAAAACAAACAATAACACAGAATACAGAAAACACCTGAGATGTTCTACATTATGCAGGCAGTTTTCACCACACAGGCAGTAGAGACCAGACAGATATAAGCACCATTGGAAGCTCTCAGTTCCGGGCACCTTTGCTGTGTCCAAGAGCAGCTTTTCCCATCTCAAAAAGTCTTTACAGAATACAAGGGAAAATGGTTATATCACATATGTGTATAATTCAAACACCTATCTTGCCTCTCAGCAGGACCATGTAGGCTCCATGAGGCTGCTGTGTATCCATCTGCACAGTATTTATTGCTCATCTGGAAGAAGTCTTTATTAGAGAAGCAAGGATTAGTTCAGAGAAGAGTATGCTTCCCCTTCTCTTTCCTCCTGCTATTTTAGCTCTCATTCAGATGTTTTCTTTCCTTTATGCAAGGCAATTGGAGTTAAATGAGAAGATCAAGCTGAGGCATGGAACATATGTCCTTCTGAGACACATTACTTTATCATGATCCACATTTGGAATTTCAATTAGACTCATTACCAGATCAGCTACACTGCCTCTTTATTACTGTATGTAAGAATGTGCCCAGGTCTTCATATTTAAGTTCTTATCCTCTTGGATTCCTTTTACCACTTTCATTCACCATGAATTTTCTGGCTAACTCCTTTCTATCGTTCTACTTCCATTTTACTTTTTTTCTGGAGTGCAGGCCTCAGTTTCCAGTGGCACAGGATCTATACTGCACCAGTCACTCTATTCACATGATACTCTAGCACCAAGATCCCCAGGGCCCTGATGTTGAAGGCTGGCTCACACACAAGCTTTGGCCCCAGCCAGCTAGGGAACCAAACCTCCAGACTTCAATCAGGTTTTCCTAAAGCTTGTTCCCAACAACCCAAATGTCAGTCCAAGCGTTTTGACAGACCATGAGATCTTTTGGAGGTTAGTCAGAAGATGCGAGTGCCCAAAGGGTCACAAGGTTTTCAGCATGTAAAGTCTGGAAACCTATGTAAAACACTCAGATGCTGTTTGGGAGATCAGTGTCAGTCTCAATCGGGTCACAGCATCTGATGAACAAGGTTAGTCAGTCTGTTACTTCATCTGTAAAGAGCTTATTTTCTCCTCTTCCTGGCCTCCCACAAGAACAAAGCTTGTCCAACAGAGACTATTGCAGTTTCTCGAAGGTGGTGCCAATAGAAAATCTTTTTTTTTTAAAAAAAAAAAAGAAAAAAAGAACAATTAACCTTGTAATCACTAGTATTTTAATAGAACTTTAAGCAGGCTGGATTATTTAAAATACCCACTCATTTAATTACATTAACTTTTAAGAGATTATTTTGTGACAAAGATTGGTATCATTAGCTCTGAGACAGTACTAACAAGTTGTAGCTATTGTCTTTTCCTTCCAACAAAAAGTCACCCTTATTCAGATTAACATATTTGCGTCGTGATTGTGCTTAAGAATCCTATCAGTCAGCAGTACTGGAAATAATACAAACGAGTACTCTGAGTCATTGCCCCAGGGAAATACACTGTAAGCAGATAACATGAAAAAACATACTCACAAATTACAGACTGTTTTTTTTTAATTAATAAAAAAACAGAGATTCACGCAGTTGTCCATAGTACAGCTTTGTGCCTCCCAAAGGGCATATTCGCACTAAGTTAGGCACCTAAGTGAGGAAACTAGTTTGACAGCTACAGATTTTGAACTGAAGTAATTAAAGTCACATTCAGGAGGCTTAACAGGGAACTGAGGTTCTGAATACCCACAGTTAGACACAAGTAACCCCATATATTCAAAAATATTTTCACTGTTTTAAAGCTAATCTTTTTACCCATGCTTATAAGAGCAGGAAGGACGTATTGTTATGCTCAAAGTCTTTTTCTATGGATAATGAGGAAATGCATCCTATATTTAGAGCCAATAATTTATTGTTAGTATATTTGAAATCTTAAAAGTCTACCCATTATCAGTCCAGAACTAGTTGCTGAAGAAAGAGAAAGAATAACAATGCTGTTACAGCACAGAAAGAAGCCTCAGTAATAGTCATAATGGAATTGAAACTATTTTACACAAAGTTCATAGTTAGTTCCCCACTTCCTGGTATTATGCTAACCCTTACAGTGCTCCTCCAAGTCCTAAGGTTGGTGGTTTCACCCTGGGGTATGAATTAAACTGGGGGAAATGGATTATTACCCAGCAGCATCTGGAGTCTTTCACCAGGAGGAATGCAGAGTTCAAGTTGGTGGTTTTTAATTTGTCACTCTGGGATCCACTTTGGGTCCTTTTTTATATGTCTGCTAACACACTTTTATTCCTTTGCTCCTTCTCCATCAGCGTGCAGCTCCACATCACATCTAAGTTTACTACATATGGTGCTTTTTACCCATTTCAGACAACTACTTAGCTCTGTTATCCCTGAAGCCAGTTTTGTCCAGCTCCAGGTCTGCATCTATTTATCCAATCACTGATTAACTGTTTATATCTGTGGTTTCTCCCACACCAAACCGCTTGTCTTATCACCCCATGCCAGTACTCTTCTGTGCCACACCTGGTGTCTCTAAATTCTCAAGGCCTCTTTTTTATGCTACATCATTCCATTACAGTCATAAATGTCTCACTCTACAGGGAATAACTGCTTGTTACTGCTATGTATATAAATGGTTGTACCATATGAAAATAACAGAAGAAAAAAGCCATAGACACCTGATCAGTTGTCAGTTAAAGAAAGCCTGTCATAGCTAAACCCAGTAAAACAAAGCTGCAGGCTGGTCAAGAAGAGTTCAGAGCAAACAAACGTGACAAACATCAGTCCTGAGGCATTGCAAAATCCGTATAGAGCTTATGCCTTGCTACAAGCAATGGCAATGCTGTATTACAGAGATACAAAGCTACAACACACAAAAATTTAGATGTGCCTCCTTCAACAGGCCACCAGACCTCTTATGAATTTACCAGGTAGTTTCTTCGATACAAACAAAAAGGGAATAAATTTTATGGGTTATTCCAGGACCTAAGACATTCATCAATTCTGCAGAATGCGACCGTTTGAGGAAGACGAAAGTGGCTTGTACCTATGGTCCAGCACCTATTCCCCATAACACCTGCAACCTCACGAGTAAGAGACTCCTTTGTATACAGCACCAGTTCTCATAGTCCTCAAGACTAGCAGCTCTTCAGTATTTTGACTCCACAAACTGTCAGAAAAAGGCTCCATAGACAAAAGCTTGAACATCTCACAGCTTGTGCACTTGAAACATTAACAACACCAAAGTCCAAATTTTACCTGGGCACCAGATCTCCCTACTCTCACTAGCCATGGCAAAGGCACTAAGGGGTTAGTAATGACTACATTTACATCCTAAAGATACATGCTGACTAAGTTAACATTTTTATTTAAATCAAAAGGCAATCTCTGACCTTGGCTGACCCAGCTGCTGCAACAGAGAAAGACAAGGACACACATCTGGGAAGAAATGACCAGAAATAAATGCCAAAATCAGGTAAGAAAAGACTGAATTCACAGGCTCTTAATTCATTCAGAAATGAACTGGTACTGCCAGGACGCATGAACAGAACACGAGGGTTTCTGGAAAGCCTGATGGAGCAGAATACTGATAATTTAACTGGCATTATACAAATGAAAAGATTAATATCACTACTGCTTTCCTATCTAGAAGGCTTCAAATATTAATGCCTTTTTCAGAAGTGATTTGATCGACACAATTTGTGTTAATGAAAGAAGAAATGAGTTAATCAAAACATTCACTTTTGGAAGAAAAAAGTTTTCTAAGTGTTCAGATACTGAAGCCCAGCAAATGTTCCCTCCCTTACCCCACCTTTTAACACAAAGACAAGCTGTACAGCAAACCAAGCCCTGCTAAACACACAGAGGAGAGACTATGGATTATGAGATATGCTGCTACTTGGGTAAGCGCTACAGTGGATTTCTTATCTGTGGAAGCCATATGACAAATCACCCTACAACAAAACCTCAGTGTGCCTTACTCATTTTCTTCTGACCCATATCATACATTGCTCTTTGACTGATATGCTAATGATACGGGGCAGGAGGGAAGGACAGCGTTGCAACTTCAGGATCACATTAACTAAGACACGAGGAGGGACTCGGGAACCAGATCTTTTTGTGTTTGCGCAGAATTTTTACCAAGGTCCCTAGGTCACACACACAAAAACACTGAATTTGTCCACTGTGCTTCCAGCTACCTCGAGGCTTTGCATTAGTAAGACAAATGGCTAATTCACTACAGCCAAATGTTGCGCATTTCATGATTAAACACAAGCTTCCTCAGACTTGGCTTCATTTGTTTCCTCTGCAATGAAATATGTGCAGGTTTATATTTTTTCATTACTACATAAATACAAGCAGTTTATAAAATGCTGGAGGAATTATCAAAGCTGAATCTTTCATTCTAACATGAAAATGCGTTTTGGTCACTATTTTTTTTCCTACTGTCTGCTGCCATATAGTTATTTAATGGCATTATTTGTGTTTAAATAATTTTAATAATTGTCAATGCTCCTTCTCTTAGGAATTCAATTAAATCTAACCCCAGGTCTGCAGACATTAATAGGAATAGTGAAATTTTGCTGTTCCAAGTAGCTATTGTTATTAAGATTGTTAATTAAGTGTTAATTATCAGTAGTCCATTATTATACAGTTTTCAGTAATGTAATCTCAGCACTGGTATAGATTACAAGAAGTACCTTGTAGTATACTATCCTCATGACTATAAATGCTTGCTTGATACCTGGTGAGTTGTATTTTTTTATTAATATTCTTAAAAAGAGCTGTCCATACTATAAAGACCTTGTATATGACATGATCTCTATCAAGTCTGATTCCTTATATGCCCAAGACTGCACAAGAATCCACTTGCTTCATTCACCACCCCTCCTCAATTCCTGCTGTTACAAACACTGTTACAACAGTCCAGAGGCATGGTCTGTGTTCAGCTCTTTCAATTAAGAGTTCCACTGTAGAACAGAGCTCTGCTAATGGAGAAGCAAATCACCAGTTTCCTGAGCTGAGAACACATCATTTTACAAACACGCAGACATACACGCTGATCCTCCCCCTTCGCTGTCCGCAATGTCCTCTGCCCACCTGGTCTATTGCCATCCCACCTTGCCAGACTTGCACACACTTGGTTCACTCTCACTTCAGCCAACAAAAGCAAGGGGAATGCCAAATTTGTCCTCTACTGATATAAATAGCAGATCTTACTGTACCTACCATAAATGAAACTAGAGACAGATTACTGAAATTGCTAATCCACATGCATAAAAGCTTAGAAAAAAAGCCTGTTTGCAATTTAAACCTCTGCCATGCAGAGCACCTAACCCAAATCAAACAACTCCAAGAACTGGTCTGCAGCATCTCAAACTACCAAGAAACAAGAATCTATACTTTGAAGCAGGTAAGAATAACAGGGAATGGACCAATAGGTTAAAATCACTCTTCCAGTTTTCTAAATCAGCCTAACGTCTAAACGACCATGGCTGTTGGGGTCTTAGTATCTTCTGCCATCACAGGCTGGAGAGAGAGGTATAGAGCACGGCTTAGAGCTGCCAGATGAATCACTACTACATCTTCACTTCCATTTTTCACCAGCTACTTCTCCAAAAAGAATAGGAGTAAGGAGATGCCTGCTCTTACTCAGAGCTGGGGCTTTGCACTTCATTTTCACCTCTCCAGCTGCACCACACACTCCACTCTCTTCCCCTGGTGTCCATAGGCCAAGGAAAGGGCCCATGCCTCCCTGGGGTGGTGTCACCAGCTTGCAGTCAGCTATACCCACTGCCATTTCAGCAAATGCACAGTACAAACACACAGATGCTCAGATAATAAATTATTATTTATCAAGAACTACAACAGACATTTTTAGCCTATTTGACTAACGCAATCCGACTTTATCTTTTGTTTGTGTTATATCAATACCTACAAAGTTTTAGATTTTATTAAAATTGTCCATTTTTTGTATGTCACTCTTGTGGGGACTAATAACAAGAAATAACCATGGCAACAAAGTAATAAATGGTACCTTTTGAATATCTTTAAATAATTTTGAATAACTTCTTGACAGTTACTATAGCCAAAATATGTGTGTATTTTTCACAAAATACATATTATATTATTGTCACTGTAAGCAACAGAGATAAATTATAGGTAATTTCCACTTTTTAAGACCTGTTTCTATGGTAATATGAGCAACTGCCATTACTTCAGAGCTTGTTACCATGGTTATTTCAGGTAATTCCAGGGTTTTAATACCCTTAAACCTGAAGTGATACTTTTTCTCCTATTTTGCTGTTGATCAAAAAATCACAGCTCAACTTTAGGGGAACACAGCTCTTCCAGTTAAAATAAATACAGTATATACCGCACAGACGTAAGGAGAGGAGTCAAAATGCATAACTTACCACACAACCTCTTGCTGACTTCCTTCTCCTAAGAGAGCAATCTATCTTTGGCACACAACTTTCTGCAGCAAGAGGGAGGTGCTCCCTCCAGGGTTTAAATACTCTGACCACCTGCAGCTGTGCAGGGCACTTGCCCCAGCAGTCAAGCTCCCTGGTGAAGCTGGGATATAGGGGGCTAGCGAGCTGCTCCTCCAAACCCCAGCTTTGTAAGATGACCAGTGAGATATCAGCTGCTCCCTGTCCCCATAATGGGGAGAGCCACAGGGAGCCTGGGCTTGCTCATCGGCACATCATCCCACACTTGTGCTTAACTCCAAGTGCCCTGGAGAGCAACTGGGCTTAATGGAGCCCACTGGGGTAGCGGGGCAGCCTTCATCACTCCTGTACCAATGCAAACAGCATGAGCATCTTCACCAAAGCCCTGCAGGCAGCTCTGGGGGTTTGAAAACAGCCAGGATAATTCTGTCTGAACCTTTGCATAGGAAAGAGACAGCAGGAGGCTTCATGTAGCAGCAGCTGTGTGGTAATAGAAATTATTCTAAATTAAAACTAACTCTGCATCCTGAGAAATCTTCACGTTCTAGCTGTGTGACTGCAGCCTGCCTTTCCAATAGGTCTCCTTGCTCATGCCTACTGCAAGCACTGCTCTTGACTTCAGTCCATGCAATCTGCTCCCACAATAAGAAGTTTTCCAGGCTTTGCCTAGAGAGAACAATTTGTATAATCTGCCCCTTTTCCTTCACAAGCAGCCAGCAGGAGTCACTGGCTTGAACAAGTTGTTACTCGCACTGAAAAGGGCGTTTCGGTTACAGTAACTGATACCTGCCATACCAGACCAGGGCACTGGTCCAGTCTGAGTTGCTGGGAGACACCCCATAATACTGCCAATTTGGCTCCAGTGTTGTCAGGATTTCGACCTTTTCGTTATCATTTCTCATAAAAACACAAATGACTGATTCTATGAGATCACCTTCTGTTTTTTATTTCTTAATAATTTTAAGTAATTTTAAGCCAAATAACTGTGGAGAAAAGACAGTAACTGTGAAGTAAATGGACTCTAATAACATAGAAGCAGGAAAGCACATATCAAGATCCAAAGATGTTTCACTGTTTTCAATTAATCTTATATTTTAAAGTACCTAGAAAACCCTCATACTTTAGACTAGCAGTGTTACGTCTGTTATATGGCTGTGATTTTTTTTTCCTGATACTAATTAACAAGATTCATCATAGGAAGCATAGTATTCTGTTCAGACGTTTTTTCAGAAAAAAAAAGGTGTTGTCAGTCCTTATGCAAGGTTTACTCACCAAGACTTAGCAGTCAGCTTTGGTTATACAGGCATGGATTGTATCCAAATGATTAACACATCCTCAAATTCAACCATTAATAACATCAAGACAGTGTAGTCTCAGAACAAGGTAACCTCAGAAATCTGTTTCCCTGGCAGTGGGTTACTAGTGCAATCTAATATTGATGTTTCACAAGAGCTTGCACAGATCATCTCTGGCTATGTCTACGTTATCAAATACCTTGGCATAATAAGGACAGATCCATAAATCAAAGCTGTTGGTGCTCAGCCCCATCATTAAAAGCAGTTTGGGGGTTTTACATCAGATAACCTTAGTCTGGTCCCCTGGACTGAACACTCCCACCGTGGATGTAGTTTAATATATATCCTCCATATGCATCTGATCCATATTTCCTCATGAGGTGTTATGCTGCATTTGCTACACAGCTGGAGCTCCTGGGGAACAGGGAAAACCAGGCCATCCACACTGGTGCTCCAAACCAAAACAGTAATCTGGGCAGAGTCCTTCTTTCCTCTTGGATATGAATATCATTTTAGACAGAAAGCAAGCAGTGGAGGGTTGGCTTAAATTACACGAGTATGAGTGACCTTAGATAAATTGTTGTTAAAGATAGGGAACAGTAAGCCAGTTAACTACTTGTTTTCTTTGTCAGTTTTTTCAAGGATAATAATGAGTATGCAATGGCTGAAATTCTTTTACTTTCACTTGGGAGTTCACAAAGAGCATCTCTAACTGAGAGGAGGGACAAGTCCAACATAAGAAGTTATGCCCACATTAGGCTCAGAAATCGAGTATGGGGAGCAGATACACCTCAAACCCTCAGAACCCAGAACTGCTATCACCATTTGCAAAACTATTCCATTTCCTAGTAACATTGCAAATGCTGTGTTACGTGGGTTGACTGGCCCAGGTCTGCTACCATGGAGTTCTCCATCATCATGGAGGCATGCCCATGCCCCTCATTTTTGGAACGGTGGTAATTCCAAAAAGTTTTAGATTTCCTTCAGATTCCTTTATGGCAAGATATTATGCATATACGTTAACCAGCTTCTAAGCTTATACACTGATGTCACCTAAGGTGTCGACATCTGTAGAGAGCAGCACAGCAAGCTGTTCCACAAAATTCTCTATCCTGTCAGGCCAGCTGGTGGAAAGGCACTAGTCTAACCCATTAAATTACTCAGGCATTTTCTAGTACTAATCCTTATTTGCAGGTTTGCAACATAAAAATTTAAAATGCTTTCTGAAGCTCTTTAGATTGCCTTTTCTTTTTGAGACAGTCATAACTCCTTAGATCTTGGTATGCTGAAGAGCTTGTTTTTGCTCACCCAAAATGTCTTGACTCTCCTTTTCTGTGATTTATCCATTGCTTTTTAAAGGATCATCTTGAACAGTGTTTACAGCCAATCTCCTTCTATAGTAGTGGCACAATTCTGATTTGGTTATTGTTTCATTTCCTTTTTTAAAGGCAGCCTTGGACTGTATTATGACAAACTTCTGACATTTTGGCAGGGCTCAATCATAGAATCACAAAATCATTTAGGTTGGAAAAGACCTTCAAGATCATGAAGTCCAACCATCAACTTGACATTCCAAGTCCCATCACCAAACCATGTCCCTTAGTGCCACATCCACGTGGCTCTTAAATACCTCTAGGGATGGCGATTCCATCACTTCCCCAGGCAACCTGCTCCAATGCTTGATCACCCTCTCCATGAAGAAATTCTTCCTGATATCCAATCTACACCTTCCCTGGCACAACTTGAGGCTGTTTCCTCCTGTCCTATCACTTGTCACCTGAGAAAAGAGACAAGCCCCCTCGTTGTTGCAACCTCCTTTCAGGTAGTTATAGAGAGCAATGAGGTCTTCCCTCAGCCTCCTCTTTTCCAGACTAAACAGGCCCAGTTCCCTCAGCTGTTCCTCAAATGTCTTGTTTTCTAATCCCTTCACCAGCTTTCATATTCTTCTTTGCACATGCTCAAGCAACTCAATATCCTTCTTGTAGTGAGGGGCTCAAAACTGAACACAGTATTTGAGGTGTGGTCTCACCAGTGCCAAGTACAGGGGGACAATCACTTCCCTAGTCCTGCTGGCCACACTTTTTCTGATGCAAGCCAGGATACCATTGCCCTTCTTGGCCACCTGGGCACTCTGCAGGCCCATGTTCAGCCAGCTGTCAGCCAGCACCTCCAGGTCCTTTTCTGTTGGGCAACTTTTCCAGCCACTCTTCCCCAAGCCTGTACAGCTGCATGGGGTTGTTATGACCCAACATCACAGGGTTCCTGTCAGCCTGTTTCTGTCAAGAAATATCAATGGCAGCCCTATCCTTCAGCATACACACATTCCCCCAGGTGTGGTATCATCTGGGAACCTGTTGAGGGTGCATGCCATTCTCCCATCCCAATTAAAAACATAAAACAACATTGGCCCCAATATCAACCCCCCGAGAGACTCTGTTAGCAGTTGACTGTCAGTGGGACTTTGTACTGCTGATCACAACCCTTTGAGGCCAATCCTCTAGCTAGTTTTCCAACCACTTTACAGTCTACTTGATGAGTACATATTTCACCAATTTGTCTACAAGAATATTACAGCAGACCATGCTTAAGGCCTTGCTATGAAGCTTTGAAAATAGCCTAGGACACCTCTCTCCCTCCAGTGCACACCAGCTGTACTTTTCCAGGATTACTTCTCCTAAGGATTGCGATATTTTTAATTAGCCATCTCCTTTGTTCATGACAACACTATGCATTTCCTAATCTACCCACCAATAGTCTCTGACCTAGTCAGATCATAAAGTGATAAACTGGGAAAAAGCACTGATGTGTGTTTCTATACATGATCCAAATCTCTGATCCTGATTTTTTTACGAGAGCAAAAATGCTCCTGCTTTTCCTCTTTTCCTCTTTCTACATTTCAGCCATTGCCAAATTCATCTTCCAGGGAGCAAGCCAAATGGAAGAGACTAAACCATTCCTTACTTTAAAAAGCCAACTACAGCATCAGTTCATTCACATTACAGCAGTTACCCATTTGTGTTTGGAAACACTCTTCTCTAATCAAAAATGTCTTCATATCTTTCTCCAGTTTGAAAGGATTTTTTCCCAACTTGGTGTCAGAGAATTTAAGGAACTAGTCCCATGACAAATACAGATTTACTACCTAAATTGGAGCTACTTCCAGCAAATGGAGCCCATTCACCGTGGGCCAGCTTTTCAGAGGCGGAAGCAAGGGACCTGAGCATTAAAAGTATTTATTCCACCGTGAGCCTGTGAAACGTAGGAAACTAACCCCAACAGGGGCAGGAAGCCATAGGGTTTAGCACTTTAGAAATCCAAGCAACTGAGTCATGAAAGCTCATATCATGGATTCTAGTTGGCTGTCATTGAATGCTTCAGACTTGGGTTTGATCCTTCACTCCTTTTCCCTCCTCCTGCCTTGAATTTTCTCATCATTTGCTTGCCTTCAAAATCTCAGTTCTCAGGCAAAAAGTGTACTGGCTCCAAGTGGAGAAGGCAGGTCAAAGTGTATATTTCCCATACAAACTTCCCATCCATAATTCCCTTCTACATAAAGGACAAAACAGAATTTTTACTATAAATCAACCCCAGCGAATAACCACTATCTGAAAAATGCTAACAATTAAACAATATTTCAGGGATTTTGAAATTAAGTACCTTGTATGTGAACAGATTAAGAGAATATTGTCTACGTAATTCTGGAGAAAACCAATTAAGCTTACCATCTAATGAGCAATGATGCTCCCTCACATCTGCCAGCAAAACCAATCAACATAATCTATTGCAGGTGGATGTGATTTCTATTCACTATGCTACAGAAATGATTCAGCACCATAACTTCTGGAATCATAATCAGCAATTGGTAATATGGGGAAGCCTACACTTTTCTTAGCACATAGACTCATGGTTACTATTATGTCAAAAAGAAGCACTCAGATTTGTGCCCACAATTAACATCTACTTATAAAACATCAACAATTTTTTTCTCAACAGCTCTTAGATTATCACATAGCATTTCAAGACCACAGCCAACCTGGAAATAATGCCAGAAATTCAAGAATCATCACTTTCTTCCACAGTTTTGTCTTTCATATACGTGATCAGAAAGCCATTGAATCAGGGGACACATTCCTGACTTGCACTGTAAGTGGGATAACAATTTTCCTATTCTGTTTCTATGATATTTGGCAGAACCTTGTTAATCAATAATGCACCTTTTTCCTTTGGTGAAATCGTTCTGATAACAATATATGATCTTCCGTCAACTTCTAAAAATTTCTGTCTTCAGTAAGGAAATATTTTGTTATATACCCATATATATATATATAACTAGTCCTTAATATAATGTTGTATAACCATAAGCAAAAGGACTTCATATTTTTCCAGGAGTTGGCAAAAATCAGGTACAATGGACTCTGCTAATATGAGTCACATAAATGTGCAGAGTTCCACAATAAATCCATGAACACCTCATATAAAGCCATTGAACTGAAGCAAATTAAATCAAAAAGAAATGTGGCCCATAATCATTACCCATAGATGCAACTAAAACCAGCACAAGTGTAGCCCATCCTGCAGTCATCCCAAAGCTGAAATACGGTTGCTGATGCTGGTAACTCCAATAGAATTTAAGTAATATCATTGCTGCATTACAACCCTCAACCTATCATTACTATTGTACACAAGAAGTTCATCTGTGTTTGATAAAAAAAGTCAGACATCTTTGCAGGAGCTTTAGGGAAATAACCTCTCAATTCTATCAGTCCAAACAAGCTGGACACAGAATCCATGACATAGTAAGTCCCAGACATCTAAAAGTTTAGAAAACTGAAATAGAAAGTGAGACTTCACAAATTAAATTGTTTTTCAGTTCACATTAGAGAAAGTTTCAAATGTAAATAACAGAACACATATTTCCCACATTCCCATGGTATTCTTAACATTATTTTGAAATTTACACCAATAAAAATATTTATTTTAAATCCTTAAATAAAGTAAACGTTTTAAAGAGTTTCCATTATATTTTCAATTGCTTGTTTGTTTTGGACTTGGGGAGAGGCTGTTATTTTTGTCCTGTTTTCTTTGCTTAGGGAGGCTGTTAACAGGTTTACTTAACAACAACATGAACAACAAAATTGTTAACTTAACTGGAAGGCAGATGGTCTCTTCAGTCTCGCTCTCACTTTTTCTTTTGAAGGCAGTGTACCTTAACTGCACAAAGCATCCTGAGGTCACTAGATGCCTTCACAGCCATTCAGCAGAGGGCAACAAACAAAATTCAGAAGATATGTGTGCTCTTCACACCTTCTACACACACTTTAATAGAACATTTTGCTGTAAGAATAAAGGAAGAATGTCCCTCTTCCCAGCTCACAGTTTCTCCTGTAACATTTTGACAGAGATCCTGCCCAAGGTGGATATGTTAAAGATTTTGAGGAGCAAGTGCATTCAGCATTCAGCATGGCTCGTGCCATGAGACTCTTCTGAACCTCTTGCAACACATGAACAAAGTTACTCAGAAAGAAGCAACTTTCTGGTAATCTACAGTAGGGTGAAAAAATACACACTGGAGCACAAAGGCTTAGAAGGGAAACTGTTTTGTGATCTTAACTAAAATAGACTGTGACTGATATCAGTGTAATACAGATAGCCAAAACAGCACAGAGTGGTTTATAACTTACTATTTAACTGTTTTCATTCATGAAGAAACCTTGTAAAAATTTTTCTTCTTGTTGAATAAATTTATTACCTAACATCCAAAATAAATCTTCCTTCTTCTTTTACATAGGAGTCTATTTCTTGTGAAGATGACACTCAGTCAGTGCTTATTACTAAATATAACCTGGAAACAATCAATAGTGCCTGAAACACACATTATTAAGATCTGCATGTTGACCGAGACATAGGCAAGATCTCACTGAACCTGTAAAAGAGCCCACTGCTTATAGGAAGCCTTGCAATAGGGTCTATTTTAGCATTATTCACCCTCAGTGATGAACCACTGATTCTATAAAAATAAAGGAAGGAAACAGTTCAATGTGTGACCAGTTTAGTTACTGCAGTTAAAGTGCTCTCATGGTATTGTTCATAACAGATTGTACAGCATATCCATTTTTAATATCTTTAATAGAATCAAATCTACAAACTAAACTCCCCGAGGACTAGGGGAGTGATAGCGGGAATTTTCCCCCCTCAGCTGTTTTCTCTGCCCAGCTGTAATAGTTTCTTTCTCTTGCACATGGGAAGCATCAAACAAATGACAGGATTCTCAAGAATCATGTTGCTTCTCGCTATTTGACCAGAGATGAATGTTTAAAACCTTCAAAAAAGTACATATATACTCTTCACATTTCCATTTCCCCAAATCCACAGGAGGGCACAGAATTATACTAACTGAATTCACATATGCTTGTGGCCTGCTGAAAACATGACAGTTTGGAGACCCAGTATCTCCCTGATGTGGCCCTGCTGGTCCTCTGCTGTTAGCTATTATTAGCTGTTTTCCTCTTAACTTAGTTTCTAGGAATATAATAAACGATAACTCCTCATCTAACTGAACAGGGAATGAGATTATCAACCAGTGCACAGTGAAAAAAAATAACTTCTGCCTGGACCTAGGACCATAGAAAGAGCGTTGAGTTCAAAGGCCAACCATAGATATACTAAAGAAGAATGGGTCATTTCACCATAGGCTGTCATTTGATATAACCACCACTAGAACCTGACAAGTTCTTGGCTATAAGCTAAAGGTTGGTAGTGCATTATACACCATGCCATATTTCTTTATGTTCAGCTTTAGTGAACAGCTGGCAGCATGATGTATTTGTGTACTTCTGGCATTACCTCAGTGCTTCCCAACTTTGGCATTATCTCCCCCTTTTTGCGTACTTTTTCTTCTCCCCAGGAAACTTAAACTGGCTTCTAAAATCTTGTGGATGGATGAAGCCACAAGAACTTCATGACATGCATTTTCTGAATGAACATCTGTTCCCTCACCTACCTTAAGAACCCTATCAAAAAGGGATTTATGGCACTGGCTCTAGCACACAGTTCTTCTGGCTCCTATTATAGGCTTTTCTTTATTATATAGTGCTACTGTTGTGCTATAGCCATCCCTTTGATTGTGCAGAAACTTTACCATGAAAGTGCTATTAAAGACAGTGTGCTAACTTTCATATAACGTTGCACAGCCTCTGCCTTTAAAGAATTTTGATTAATAGTGTGCTGCATATACTGCAACTCTACCTGTAATCCTTCCTATACAAAGCCATTCCTCTCCATTCCACAGGTGCATACTTCTAGTAATCTGTAATAATGATGAGCATTTGCAACTACATATATAATGTGCTTTTACATTAAATGCAACTGCAAAGCCAACTGTGCAGGCCAACTCTATTTAACCTGCAGCATTAACTGCACAACACAAAAAATGCATTCCAGTGGCACTACTAAAGTCAACTGTAAAGCCATCAATAAGTCTAAGAAGCTGAAGTTTTTCTATGAAGATTATACTACAGTAATGAATGAAAAAAATGAAAGGGTTACTTGCTGCTCCACTATGCTTTTCCTAGTCACTGCACTTGGGTTTAGGATTGCACATACCTTCAATCCTCCACAATGCAAACATATATCTAAGATCTGATCTCTTTTAAATGATGTCTAAATTAGCAGCGATTACATGTCCATACCTGTGTCCTTATGACAAGAAGGAAGAAAAGGATTCAAATGCACTGAGAAATTCAGTTCAGAAAAGTAATTTTTTACACCTGTGTTAAAAAGACATGCTTGTATGCTGTGCTAGTCTCAAAATTTTCAATGTTGTATTTATGTCTAACCAGGCACATATGTGTTCTGCCAAGCTGTTCATTTGTAAGCCCTGTCCTGAACTTGTTGAAGCAAGAACACTGTGCACAAACCTTTTGTTCCCTGAAAAAAAGAGCTCTTTTTGAGGAGGAAACACACAAAATAGAACAAACCCTTGTCAACCTTGAGGTCAAGGTTTCTCAGTGAATAACAGTAAAGAATGGAGACTGTTTCTGTATCTTCTTTCCCACATTGGCCATCTTCTTACAGCCACTCCCTCCAAAGCAGAAGCTTTCTAACAGTTACAGGTGTCTATATAGGAATGCCAATTATTTACAATACCATTATCTGAAACGTGTACCACAAGGGGAAGCAAAGTGTACGTGTGCTACTCCAAAAGATAACATTTCTTTTAAAATTCAGGGTGCAGCAGCAATAGGCGCTGAGTGGAGTACTTAGTGTATCAAATAGCAGATTAATTGTCAGTTGCACCACGCAGTTTACTTTAAGTGAATGCATCAGTATGTAATTGTACGAATGCATATTGACAAATGACTGATTCTTTGTAGTCCTGCTGAATAGAAAATGCTGTCATAACAAATTGCTGCTGTTCAGGAACAGGTAGCTAGAAAAAGCTGACACAGAGAACAGTTGCAACTGTTGCCCAGTACTTCGTACAATAGGAGCAAAACACTATTGTTTCCTTAACATTCATAGTTCTGCCATCCATCACTAGGAATAATTTTGCCATTCACATACACATAATGAGCCTTTCTATAGGAATTTTGGTACTATTTAAATCTAGCATCCATTAGTGTCTGCTTATTGCGAAGCATTTGTTCGTGCACAGCTATGCTACTGAGACATAGCTCTGTTGTCCACGTACTACATCACATTGTAACCTCATAACTCCATGGTATCTGTGATTTTTCTGGAGGAAAAGTGATCTTTAAAGGGTCACATTAAAATTCTCTGATTTTGCTGAGGAAAAATGTGACCTAATCTTCACTACTTCCAAGCAAATGCCAGATTTCAATTGAGGGAACATTGGTGATAGTCTGTATCTCCTATGAAATTGAACAAGGATAATATTTCGTTCCCCTCTACCCAGAAAAATGATGAGCTGGGTTTGACTTAGATCAGTTTAAAAGGTCATATCTTTGTTTCCTAGATACAATACAAATAGATAGTTATAAAAAATTGTAATGTTTATCCCCCTTGCTGTCAGTCATAACTGACAATTAAATAATGCAAGGGGTTACCAAAGAAATAACAGAAACCCAACTCGTTTGCTGAGTTCCTATAATAGCAGCTTTAATTACATTACAGATCAATTCCAATATTGAGAAATGTGCTGTGTAATTTCATACAGGTACTGCTGGCTTCACTGCTTCATAGGCTTAATACTGATTTTAGATTGGCCATTATACTTGTGTACATTCTCATCAGCCAGAGTACTCAGTCTCCTGCTTTCAATTTTGCTGAAGAACTGTCCTTCTGCTTCCAACATGTGCCCACTTTAAAAAGATGAAAGCCTCCACACCAACTATTGTGGTGATACAGAAGTTAAAATATAGTAGACAACCATGGGTCCAATTCTGACAGCAAACACAGGCACTTGTGCTGTATTTGCATCCTTTCAGACACAGAATGGTGAGACAAAGCCTGGTGAGACCAAGCCTTGTGGTCTGTTCACAAGCAGCCCACATGGAAGTTTTTGACTACTGAGAATTGAAAGCTTGCAGTAAGGACAGTGATCATTTAAAAATGATACCCTTAAATGCACATGCGTATTCACATATCAACTTAACTGCACTCATTCTTTGAAGAAAATAAACCACTTTGTGGGGCATTTTCCCAACTAAAATCAGAGAAATTAAATCAGCCTCCTGCCCTTTTCTCTTGTCAGATCATGCACACAGATCCTTCATACCAGGTAAAACATTGCCTATAGCGCAGTTTAAGTACAACCCCTGAAAGCATACCTTATCTTAGCGTTGGTTCCTATCAACATCTACAGGAGAGTTACTTGGCTGGGTTTCCTACTGCTCTCCGCAAGCCCCTGACAACACTAACCTTCCCTTCCTCTGCTCCTTCACTGCGTCCCTCTTCCTCCCAGTAATCCCATGGATAACTAGGATGGATGCTTTTGCAAGGCTTCTGTATAAACCAGCTCCCCTGCACACTTGTTTAGTGACCTCCTAGTTTATTAATGCAATTGAAAGCCCAATTTCCTTCACCTAAAAGTGTTTTCTTCACATTCTCAAGTGAAGGAAATCATTTGCCTCCACAAATTTCTTCCTAATCATAGTTCAGGCTTTTCTCCCAAGTCTTGAATCTTGTTTTCCCACACTCCGTTTCTCAATAAGACTTTCTCTAAACTCATGAGTCTTTCACTGCCAAACCCAAAAATCTCTAGTCAGCATTTTTATGTTTTTCTCTCCAGTCCCTCCTCAAGGAGAGGCACATGCTTAAATATTTGAGAACAATGGCTCTGATAAATGGAACCAATACAAGTTCCAAGATGTTAACTCACATATTTACATCCAACTGTAAAGCTACTCCCTTAAAAATATAGATACACGCCTCCTTCCATTAAAATAAATTTTCTAAATTATGTACTAGACTGTTGCAGAACTTGAAAGTAGCAATATTAAAGCTTTTTTGAACTGTTATGCAAAAGGGCAAAAATATTTCAAAAAATGCCTTTTAATTGTCATTTAAATAAAAATTAGATAGCCTCTGACTTCAACAAATACCTTGTATAACCGATGCATTCACAGGAACAGAAGTCTTGCACACTTACAACAGTATTTGCTTACAAAAAGGTTTATGCCCAAACCCACCGAAGGGGTCACAGTGAAATCCGATTTGCCTTCCTTTCCTGAGCCCTCTTGTCATTTAACCATGAAGCAAAAGCAGTAGAATACAATTTAAAAAGGTCAATCACTCATGAACAAATAGTTGACGACAGTCTAGAGAAATTGCCTAGAAACACCCCATCAGCTGAAATGTACTTGTATTAAGTTTCTGAGTGCTTCCAAGCAAAAACTCTGTTCATAATACATTCTGATGATTTATAAGCAGCAGGAGTTAAATTGGACAATTACATATTCACTACTGATTAACTCACTTGCTAATTGGTGTTTATTTGCTTTTCCATATTCTTCAGATACGTGCTAATGTGTGCATATGGCAAGGTTGTGACATCACGAAACAAGCATGAATATAATTGAGACAGTTGAATGCTTAGGACCCAGATGACAGAAAAATGATGTTTTAATGACATTATTTCACTTTCTTTCTAGCTCCATTTATGATCCTTTTCCTTCCCTTACCAAAATGTACACAATCTTCCCTTGTAGCATCATTAAAGCTATTTGCGTGTTCTAATTTCACACATTTGGGTTTATTTTTAAGGTTATTCTCACTCTTAAAATGTCTTGAATTTGGAATGCTTGATTTGAGAATAATTAGAGTGTCTCTGTAGTATATGTTTATTCAAAATAATACATCCATTCCTCTTAAATACTATTTCAACATAGCTTTTGTCTAACAATGTGCATGCTTCTAAGACTAAATATTTCCTACAGTAAGACATAGAACACCACACCTACCATTTCTAGTGTTTCTATATCAAAGTAGCAGGAGTAAGACATTTCTCTTTTAAATGCAATTTCTTCTAGACAAAACAGAAAAAATGTTTTGACTCTTCTTGGCCCCTCTGGAGAAGTGTAATGCAGCCACAGATTATTTGCCACTTTGGTTTCCACCAATTGTGTTTCACGAGATTAATTCATCCAACAAGTCTTTACTTCATCTTTCCTGTCCCACCAGGGCCACACACCTGCTTAAACAGATATCCTCCCATAACTATCACCCATCACACTTTTCCCAGCTTCTATATATCCAGACGCAAATGTGTATATTCATGTGCAATTTAATCCCCCCCAAGCCTCCCACCAACCAGGCCTCACATTTGAGTACACTGTTGCTGCAATATCGTATCAAAGTTGGTTTATCATTATAGACTGCTACATAGTTTTTTTTTTTTTTTTAATTTTCCCAGCAAAACTGAAGTCAGATATTTCAAAATCTTGTTTCTAGTGAGAATGAGGCCATAGGCCAATTTTATATTTCAGACATCATTAGCCCCCTATATTTTTCTAGATAAAAGTGAAGGCAGAAGAGTATAATTCCCTGATCTCTCTGGTGGCAGTGGGAAAGATTTGGTCTCTATTTGAAACGGTAGAACAGAAACCACTCTTGAAATATCACTGTCTCATTGAGATAAACGTACAACATCAGCCATTAGGAAAGAAGGAATTCACAGAGGTGTGCAGTATATTCTCACTGGGTAATGAAAATTCCTAGTGATGATACACTGGTCAGTCAGCACTCACCCCCGTCTTCTGGGCCCTCAACCCAATCAGTACTGCCGCTGACTTCAGGAACACCCACAGTTATCCTAGTACTCATAGAGAAAGAGTTTGGCATCTTCAAAAATGTTAGGGAGACGAGCATTTTCATTTTAATGCTGACAAAACACTGATTTTGAGGAAGTGGGTTTCTTCTGTGAGTAACCGGAAAGAGACCACCCAAAATGTCTTAGTGGCATGAGGCACCTTGAAATAGGCAGAGCCCTGACCTCAAACCGAGTTTCTCCAGCCCCATTTGAGGGTTAACTGGCTCGTTGTCTCCAACCAGAAAGTTTAGCAAATCCAGGGTCGATTCTTTCCCAACAGAATTGTAACCAGAACTACTATCTTCCTGAAAATACATTCAGTTTTAATACATCTGTATTTTCTGACTAGAAGGATTTTTCCCCAAAAGCTTCGCTGTTCAGTTCTGTTATTAATCTCCTTCCATTACCAGCAGTGGTCATTTGCTAGTCCCATTGCTCAATGGACAACAGATAACTTTATTTGAAAGCATTTGAAAACCTAAGTACATCACTATATCTGTGAGTTGTATTTCATTATTTAACCCTATCACATAAGCGGTGATTGCTAGCATTTAAATATTTTCTAAATTAAGGAAATAGGCTTGTGAGGCTTATTTCTCACAGGCAATGCTAACACTAGAAAATAAATAAATAAATAAATCCTACAACATTAAGGGAGAGGGAAGAAATATTTAAAGATTTATTCCAAAAAGCTTGAAATGATTTGGCCTGGAGGATCTGTTTTAATATGAAAAACATTTCTACACAGACATATGCATATTTTTTTCCTATACGCAGAAAAGTAGTACAATCTTCAAGAAGCATCCAGCATCTGACTTTCAATACCTACAGCCTTTTTCCCTCCTTCAGAACAAAATAAAAGCTACTTAAACCCCTGGGTCACATCTTTAGTTAGCCATTTCATATGCAATTTTTGAGGAATAAAAAGAATTGCATGGGCCTAATCCAAACTCTTTGAAGTAAATTTTTTTTTAGTTGTAACAGACTTTACAGACTTTAAATCAGATTTTTGTTTGTTTAGAGTGCTTATCTCCTCTTTTTTTCCCCCCTTATTTTTTTTTTAGTGGAGGGAGAAAAACCCTTTAATGCCAGTTCACAATACCCGAATTATTCTGAACAGGTAAGGTACCTCTTTTTGTTATCAAAATCTATTTTTTCCACTGTTGTGTAAGATATTTAAATTTTGCATGAAATACCAAAGATGAAATAGAACTGAAAATGAACTGCTGAAGATTTTTGAATTATAAAATCCAGCTTGGTTGACTTATGCTTTCCATGACTAATGCTCTTGTAAATCCCTGAATTTTGGAGGTCTAGCGTGCTGAAGGAAAAATGTTGGAAAATTGATAATAAGCAAGAGGTATTCAAAAGTTAGAGCACAGAACTTTGCTTCGGGACTCACAAAGACTTTGTCACCATCAGCAACTCACTGTGTGAGAGGGAGCAATTAACATCTCTGTGCTGCAGCCTGCTTCATTGGTAAAACAAACTTTAATATGTTACCTGTGCTGGGGACTTGGGAAGGAGACAGCTGAAGCTTAGTTATTTTTACAATTTATAAAAATACACCTGGTCTCTAAACTTACACTCCATTTCCCACCCCCACAAATTAACATAGATCTAGAATAAAAACTAAAAAATGTCACCAGACCTCCAAAAACCCTCATACTTAGACCTCAAGACACTTAAGAAAGACATAAAGAAGCCAGAGATCTTCACTGCATTGCTCTGAGGACCAGGACAGCGGATCTAAGAAAATTCTTATGGGGATGCAGCCATACCCATTACACACCCCCAGGCACAGGAGTCTGAGGCTGCCAAAGTGACACCACAACTCAGCTTTGACACCAGGTTTGTGTAGTACTTTGAGATCCACACTCAAAAAGGGGAGCTGCATATCCAAAACACTTGCACTAAGAGTACCTGTGGTACCTCAGCTGTCCTGTCTTGGTAAACCCAGGTTCCTTTAGTCTTAGAATTATGTAGTGTGGCAGTTGCTATGGTAAGCATTTTTTTTTTTAAATACTTTTGTCAATAGGCACACACAATATATTACATGTCTCAGCTGCCAGGATGACTTATGCCCTCTTTGCTTCAACATGAATACCTGTATTTATGCAGAAATGGAAAGGCTAGTTATTTCTTATATGGCTGACTGTGTTCCTTTTGGCATGATATGCTCTTATGAATAGTTGGGTGAAAATAACCCACTTACCTTCACAATAATAAATTAGCCTGTGTGACTCAGAGGGGAAGTAAGGGGGAGAAAGGGGAGAAAGAATTAAAGTTTTGTGCAGTTCTGCTGAAATTCAAGCCACATAATCCCCACACACCCATGCATACAAAAAGGAGGCTCTGGAGAGGTAAAGGTTCTGTAGAAAAGAAAATTTTAAGACCTGACTGGCCTTTGGTTATGTAAAGAAATGAAGATTGAGCAGCTGCACTGACATTTCGTTTCTGGATAGCAGAGGATGGTAGTGACTCATTCCTCATTGCTATGCCAGCATACCTTTTCTACACAATCTTTCATTAAGGTTAAAAACAAATGAGAAGGCAATACATTTCGCCTTATATCAATGTGTTGCTGACAAGTAGTGTGAGTAAGTGACCTGCTGCAGTGGCCCAAACCAAAGTATTCTCATTTGGATAGCTCAAGAGCAAGTATTTCTCATGTGAAATTCAGAAAGGGCATGCTGTATATAGAAATGAAATTAGGTTTTTCTCCTGCTCTGCAAAAGTCCATAGAGCCTACATTCACAGCTACTCATGTTATATAAAAGAGAGCCTGAATTACCACGCACAATAGAATATAAATGGCAAATACAGGAAACTAATACAGCATATGATGAATTAAGTGTAGAGATAAAACCAGACACAGTATAATCAGTACCTGCCTCTGGTAATGATAAAATTTGATCAAGAAAGAATAAGTCTGTATGTAGAATATTAGTCAGAGCTCAAAGGGGAATATTAGTCAGAAACTAAAACTTCCTTAGCAAAGTATTTATGTGCAGCACAGACAAGCTCAATTCACGATGCAGAGCTAGCCAGGACATTTTGTACTAAGCTCCAAGTCCTGCAGTTAACACCTTTTCAGGTAACACCTTGTGTTAATCCTTGCTTAGGAAAGACACTGGTGCCCTCTAACACTCAGATAATGCTGATGGTCCTATAAGTTATTTTGGGCTTCTTTAAATCTCCCATCCACACTCTACTTCAGGGTGAGCAGGCAGACACAAAACTTCTCCCAGAGCTCACCCAACATCTAAGAAAATCTCAGCCAAACACCATCTGCGCGATAACAGCTCTTCCCCATGCCTTGGACACTATCCCAGCAGATGCTCCCCTGAGCTTCACACCTATTTTATCCTGCTCCCTGACCTCTTGCCTGGGAGAAGCCAGGGATATCCCATTCTCTGTGAAACTCACCCCAGACAAACCACATCTGTTAAATGCAAGAACATCTCACCCTAAGGGAAAGACACCTTCTCACATACAGTTTCAGTTAAACGAATGCAGCATCTGCAAGAGTGAGAGCACTGACCACACAGGAAAAGATGGGTAGTGACAGCAGCATTTCCTTTATGTGGAGTAAATGAGCATCAATCAGCCAGGGAACATTTGGGTTCAACCTCCTTGTTGGTGAGGCTGGAGAGCTGTTGCACAGGCTGTTCCAGAAATGGGATATTGCTTCTGTTTCACTCCTTAGCAGCAGCATTCAACAGCAAAATTCAGAGCACTGTTGATGTTTTACCTTTTTTTCTAACAGTAAAAACATTGCCCCTTTCATTGCTTTTCATATGCTCCTCAATCCTAATCTGGAATGCTATCTCCAGCCACAGGAGTTTCTATGCTTATTAAATCTGGCTTTGTCGTCTAATGAATACCCTTGTAATGCTGGCTATCACAACAAAGGCATCCGTCCTTGAAGAAAAGAGACAGAGATCAACCTTTTATTTATTTTACCTTAACCCTCTGAACAGTTGTTATCCAGTAACAAACTGCAGTAAAATAACAGTAGTTAAAGACTAGGTTTGAGCTAGTTGTATACGAAAGCTAAAAGTGTCATTCTTGTGCTACTAATTTTGTGAGACACCCAACTCAAAAAATGCCATTTGAACAGAACCTCTTAAAAAGAGAACAGCTTATCACTACTAGGTAAAAGCGATAGTGAAAACAAACAAACAAACAAACAAACAAACAAAAAACAAAAACAAAAAAACAACCCTCTACTTAGGAAAGGTTTATAGTTAACTAATTGGTCTCAGTAAAAAACATTGAATGCTTCAAACTGTGCTCTCTGTTACACTGAGATAAGTAAGCCTCCAGTGACTCATGTGGAGGTCTATAGCAGAATTTGGCCAATCACATAAAAGCTTCACTCTTCTGCACAGACAGCATACATTGAGGAAGCAAGCAGGAACAAGCTGAAAAACGGGTAGGATTTGTTTCCCATCCCAAAATCAGTTTGTTGTTTGCAGTCTGTACAAAGGAATGGCAAGGAACAAATGGAGTAGGGGTGAAATTCACTGCATTTAAGCGCCCACAAACAGGCATTTTTCATTGCTGTTCTCTAAAAAGCAGAGATACTTATGTTCATTTCTGTACCCCCATATTAATGCACTTTGTTTTGTGTGTCACCACATTATTGCATTTTGTTCTTTGTTAGGTTAGCCTAACACAACAAAACCCTGAGTCTCAGATATCTGAAAAAGCAGAATTGGAAGGTTCTTAACCATACAAATCCTTGTGCACGAATCCACAATTAGTGCATCCACAGTGATAACTAATTGTCTGTAATCATACCCCCAAATCACCATGTGGTCTATCTGTTTCTTTTCTACTTTGTTGCAGATCTGATAGACTTAAAGATGGAGGAGACAAAAGTAACAAAGCCTCATCTTCTTTCCAACTATTTAAGCACAGTACAGAGAAAAGAAAATCCTATTTGGAGGTAAGAATCTTAACACTGCTCTCCACAAGCTACTATCCAACTGAGTCTATATTTTTTTCTGCACAATTTCAGTAACCCAGAGATGTCCCTCCTATAAGTATTGCTGTTCAGGGTGCAATTTCCATTTCACCACACCAGCAGCAGTTCTCTTTTCATATCTCATAAAAGCAACAGCCAAGGAACCACACTGAGGAAATGTTGCTGTATGTGGGGCAGGGGGAGAGAGGCAGAAAGGTGAAGGCAAGGATGAGGAGGAAAATCCAATATGGATCCTGTGGCAGTTCAAGGTTTTCTGAAGTGTTTAAGTTTGTTGTAGGAAATTGTGACCTCTGGTATAAGGCAGAATGACTGTTTCACAGCTATTAGACAATTGCTTGCAATTGCAAGTGACTGGAATCAATGAGTCCCTTTCAGTCCTACGTACTACGATCCACACATGCTCAGCTCACCTTGAACTCTTCTCTGATGGGTACCTACTTCATATTTCCCATCTATCAAGGGGAATGCTTCTCCTCCTGCTCTTATCAGAGCTAGCATCTAAAGTTCACTACTAAAACCCTTAAAAGAAAATTCACAGTCTAAAGGGACTCTCCCAGCCAGAAGAGCAACACAGATGAGAAACCTGAAAAAACCATGCACAGACTGCAGATGTTATTGTGCACCACACACACATGCACACCTATACACTATATAATGTCTGTATTTACATATGTGCAGTCTTTCTCAATCTGCTCTGGTGGCATTTACCTTGTCAGGTACTTCCCAGGCTTGCTGGCTCAGGAGCCATCCAGCCACAGGGATGCTTGGTGTATGCTCCAGCTGATACACTGGATGCAGCTCTTCAGACCTGACTCTACCATTTAGTCAAGATGCCATACACTTACAAATACGTGCAATTTAGTCAAACAGCATCTGCCCTAGTAGTCTGCATGCTATCATCAAGTTTCTTTATCCTAATGCCATCATTAGATACATGTTTTGGAAAACTCCACAAACAGCCCTGTATCCTGTGCTGCTGACACAGCCAATACAGATTTTTTCTCTCTCCCTCCCATAGGTCTGGTATTCACATCACAGAGTAGTCACACATACTACTCTAACAGGTATAGCCAGAAACCACTAACTTTAGGACCATAAAATCTGGGAGTTTAAGAGCTGTGGTAGAAGCAGCCCCTCTTTAGGTTGCTTGCTGTTCTTGCACTCTCCAACTCATGGACAGCTATGCTAAGCCATGCTCCCCATGAAATGACTATATCGGAGCACTGCTGAGTGGCCCAGAAGTTTGGCTGGCTCATTACAATTTTACAAACAGGCACAGGAACTACTTTTTGTAGTAGTTCCAACTACTACAACTGTGAGAGCTTACTTTTTTTCCATTGTTTTTTTTTCTGTTTGTTTGAGAAAGAAACAAAAACTTGATGTAGTGGACTATAATAAAGATATTTTGCATCTGAGAAGAATTATATGCTGCTTCCTAATCTGATGCTGTCAGGGAATAAAACCCTCAGCTCTTAATACTTATTTAATGTGCACATCCCTGTACATCCTTGCAGTTACACACAGCACAGACAACAAAGAGAAATCACAGGGCATGATGCCCTGGAAGACTGATAGCATCTCCTACTCTGTGCAGAAACTGAGGCTTACAGGAGAGTTGATCACTGAACTTACTTTGGCCACCTAGCACAGACAGGCCCCAGGGAGCCTGCAAGGATGGCAGAGAGCCCAAAAGGATGCAGGCTGCGGAAGAGCTCCTTCCACCCGTCCTGACACCCACAACCACTGTCTAAACTACTCTCGCTGCTGTCAGTGTCATGCCTAAAGGAGCACCTGATGCCAGCTGAGCTGTTTCTGAACTGGCTCATAGACAAGCAAAGAAGAGTCTAACTGGAGTAATTCTTATTAGTAAATACATGGATCCCCTGTGCTCTGCTCACACTACAGACTCTCTCACCCCTCCTTTTTCTTCCCATCACACCAGACTCATGTCCACCATCAGTCAACTCACCTGTGTCTCAGCTTGGCTTATGTGTGTGTCCTCCTCATGAAACATCCTTTTTTTAGGAAGGACAGTGCAGATGAGCTCACATTGTCAGGACACAGAAGGAGTTTCTGATGGACATCTGCTGTGTCTTTTGAGTGTCAGGCAGAAAAATGATGACCAAATCAGAGAAGAGGAGTCTCAATACAGGGCTCATGATGAGAAAGACTGTCTGCCCACTCCACAGTATCACATGCTGGCGTCAGACCAAGGTCACCATCATCACAGAATGGCTTGTGTTGGAAGAGACCTTAAAGACCATCTAGTTCCAACAACACTGCCATGGGCAGGGATGCCACCCACTAGATCAGGTTGCCCAGGGCCCCATCCAACCTGGCCTTGAACACCTCCAGGGATGGGGCATCCACAGCTTCTCTGGGCAGCCTGTTCCAGTGCCTCACCACCCTATGAGTAAAGAATTTCCTCCTAACATCTAATCTAAATCTCCCCTCTTTTAGTTTAAAACTGTTCCCCCTTGTCCTATCACTATCTGCCCATGTAAAAAGTCGCTCTCCATCTTTTTTATAAGCCCCCTTTAAGTACTGGAAGGTCGCAATGAGGTCTCCCCAGAGCCTTCTCTTCTCCAGGCTGAACATCCCCAGCTCTCAGTCTTTCTTCATAAGTCACAGAATTGTAGGGGTTGGAAGGGACCTCCAGAGATCATCGGGTCCAACCCCCCTGCCACAGCAGGTTCTCTAGAGCAGGCTGCACAGGTAGGCATCTAGATGGGTCTTGAATATCTCCAGAGAAGAAGAGAAGTCCAGCAAGTTCTTATCTCAGGACTCACTGGCATCATGCTACTCCTGAGATGGCGAGATGAACCTGTCACTTGCATGCTGGGTTATCTGTAAAACAGGCCCCTCATCGCCTCTTCTGTTTAATCACAGTATTGTGCAGTGCAGCAAAATGTTAGAGACATGCAGAGCCCCATTTGAGCCAGTACTGGGGCAGGAGACACTTCATATAGAAAGTTCACAATAAATTTGACCTTATCTTCATCCCTTGTATTGGATGCCAGACAACAGTTCTTCAGTGTTTCAATAATTCCTGTACGAGGATTAATTCTTAGGGATGGAGGATGAGAAGAGCTTAAAAGGAAAAGAAGAGAGCACTGTCAGTTTTGGTAGCACCTGTTCTAAGACCTCTCTCTCCCTCCTCTTTTGTCCTAACTGCTACTCTGTGCTTCCCTTCCTTCCTCCTGCTTTTTTCAAGAGAAAACCAAGCCATCTTTGAGGCCTGCTGGTGTGCTTGAATCCAGAAGGACAAAAGGAGGCATGCTGTACCCCATGAAGTCATTCAGGAAGCTAAAGCTGTGAACAGAGAGAGCTTCCCAGCCCTGTGGGCTGCCAGGTACTTGTGAATCTGGGAGATGAGCAAGAGATTGCGAGCCTAAAGTTGTAAGCACAAATGTCATCCATGAGAATTAGGACAGCCTTAGCTCAGGTGTTCAAGAAGGGCCTAAAAGGTTTCCCCGAAGCAGATGCTTTTCTTCCAGCATGAAGTATTGCCACCAGGGTAGCCCCCAGGGGTGACCCAACAGAAAAATATAAACATATGGGAAGTCAGTAGGGTACAGCTCGCTTGAGACAAGCTTAATAGTATGAACCAGCCTTGCTGGCATGTTATAATGTTCATTTTTTTGTCACAATATTTCTAAGACCATTTTCCCAACCCATGCTTGCAGCATGTCAAGCTGCTGGCAGACACTGCATTCTTTCCCTCATGAGATGCATTAGAGAACTGAGCAACTGATCTCTTCAGGCAATTGAATTTGTCCTGTATTAAACTGAGTTGCCTAACCCAGGCTAAGGGTCTTTTTTTAACTCTTGGAAAAGAAGAGGAACTTAGTGACTCAAAATACAGGCAGCATTTCATACAGTACCAGGTAGAGAAGGCTGCTTTTAGAGAAAGAGCTCTGAGAGTTCTGCAGAAAGAAGTTGTAACAACTCTAACACTGAATTCCCCAGCTGGAAGTGATACTGCTGTGAGACACTACTTTAATGTGCCCTCTTTGTCTCTGCTACGTTGTCTGTTTCATGTTTATAAATTAATAACTAAGCTGGCACAAAACATAGTTCACTATGGGCTACAAACAGGTAAAATTCAGAAACTAAGATTTAAATTACAGTAAAATTAAGCACTATATATTCTTTAGAGGAATTTAAGTCTGACTCTTCTACAGACATTTTTTATTCACTTAGATAAATAAACACAGTCAAGACAAACCAGAAATTTATTAATAATCTAGGCCTGCAATTTGCAATATAAAGTTCAATAAAATACAAGCTACACATGAGATAACCATGTGATTTATGATTTTAAATCAGTAATTTTATGATCATTTGGAAAAAAAAAAAAAGCAAAAACATACTATAACATTAATAAATCCTACTCTTAGTGGCTGCACATTCCTCTAACTGTTTTGACTTGGTGAAAAACCTTTACTTTTGTGAAGCTTTGCTCTTGGGAAAGTCCCAGGGAACTTAAATGCTTTAGGAAGATATGTTTAGCTATCACCATTGTTTCCCAGAATCGAGGGTTTTGACATTAATCAGCTAAGGTAGGATTAATCTCATCCACTTTAGAACCCCAGTATTCATAACCAAGGTAGTCATGAAGAGAAATGGGTGCTTTTAAGACTCAGCTCATACAATGAAATATAGACTTTTCCTTTAGGATGAGAGGAAACAAGCACTAGAAGTACATATTTACCTCCACTGACACAGAGGGAGCTAGGATCTCTGATTTGGATGCAAATATCACCCATGTAGAAAACTGCATGGGGATCATATTAATCATACCTCCACTGATCAGAAATTAATATAATTGTAAGGAAATACCTATCTCAGATCTTTGCCCTTTTCTTCCAGTTTCATGAGAAACCACACTCTGTCTCTGTCCTGGTTTCAGCTGGGATAGAGTTAATTTTCTTCCTAGTAGCTGATATAGTGCTGTGTTTTGGATTTAGGATGAGAATAATGCTGATAACAAACTGATGTTTTAGTTGTTGCAGAGCAGTGCTTATGCTAAGTCAAGGACTTTTCAGCTTCTCGTGCTGTCCTGCCAGAGAGGAGGCTGGGGGTGCACAAGAGGCTGGGAGGGGACACAGCTAGGACAGCTGACCCAGGCTGGCCAGAGGGATATTCCACACCATATGGTGTCATGGCTCAGCAATAAGAATGGGAAAAAGTGGCTGGGGGGGGAGTCACCATTGCTTGGGGACTAGCTGGGCATTGGTCAGCTGGTGGTGAGCAATTGCATTGTGCATCACTTGCTTTGTTTATTCTTTTTGTTGTTATCCTTCCTTCCTTCCTTCCTTCCTTCCTTCCTTCCTTCCTTCCTTCCTTTCTTTTTTCTTTGTTATTGAACTGTCCTTATCTCAGCCCACAAGTTCTCGCACTTTCTAATTTTCTCATCCATCCCACTGTGGGGGGGAGGGGAGAGGTGTTACTGAGTGAATGGCTGTGTGGGGTTTAGCTGTCCGCCGGGTTAAACCACCCTCCCACTTAGTCCCTCTGTCTTCTTTTATCTTCTGCATCGTGGCCCTTTTAACTACATATGTCTTCTTGTTCTTCTCAAATTGGCTATTATCTCATAAGAGACATTTCATATTTTTAGGGCAAACTATAGAAAGCAAGAGCACATTACTAGTTCTGTGATCAAGAAAGAGAAAGATTCCAAGGAAGCATTCAACCTAATTAATGGATATTGTAAGATTATCAAATGCTCTGAATCAAACAAGCTAGGCATCTTAATGAAGAGAGAGAACATTTCCACTGCAGTACCTTGACTGTACTTGTCACTATTAACTCTGAAATGAAAACAGACCTCATTAGTGTCATCTTACTGAGAAAAGTGACCAGCTCATTCAAAGGTAAAGAGGACTAGAAGTCAGAAATTCACTAGCATCAGTCCAATTGCACCTATTATTAGGAAAGTTGTCTAAGTCTTGGAAAAGAGATGATAAAGATATAGGCTCAACCAGTCATCACTATTTGTAATCCCAGCAGTGAAAAAAAAAAATAGAAGATGCTTGAGAAGGCTGTTGGGTGCACAGAAAGTATGAAGCAAATGGTTTGGATTTCATGGAGTAGTAGGATGCATTCTCCTTGAAGAATAAGCCATACTAAGGAAATGGTCTGTATCACATCAGTAGGGTAAAAAGATTTCCTTTGTTAGAAACTATCTGGAAGATGCAAAAAGGTCTGAAAACTAGACATGCAAGGAAAGATATTCAGAATATAATTAAATTCATACAATTTAAATTCAGCATATTCCAAGCATTTTGAAGTAATGTGGCAAAGAAAATGAAAAGAATAAAAATTTCTTTTACATTTATACCATCACCATAATTCCAGACAGTAAGCAAAAAGAATTGAAAATTGCTGTTGATGAGAAGAAATTCAATACAATTGGTATTACTGAAACCTGGTGGGACTATTCTCATGTCTAGAATGTTAAAATCACAGCCTATAACCTGTTTGGGAAAGACAATGTAAGAAAAAGAGGTTGGAAAGGTGCTCGTGTTAGAAGACAATTACTTGCTTTAGAGTTATCGATAACTCAGAACAGCAGGACCTCGAACACATATAGATCAATGAGCTCACTAACAAAACCCAAGAGGGGGTTCTGATGAGAGGTTGTTGCAGGCCACAAAACCAAACTAGAGAACAGGATGAATTAATCCTTGAATACTTCTCAGTAATGCGGGGAAAGAGATATCTTTTTTTCGAGGTTTCTGCTTGGCAGATGCGTGCTGCAGGTTTCAGCCAGCTAACAGTAAATAATCATTAGAGCTTCTGATATAATGCTTACTTATATTCTAAAACCAGAGCATGCTCTACCCAACATGAGGCAACTATTTTATAACAAAGCAGATGACTGAATTATTAGCCTGGAAGTTGGCAGTTATCTAAAGATCAATGGTAGCAATCCAATTACATTCAACATGGGCAAAGAGAGGACAGTCTCAAAGGGCGTTATAGATAGGCAGACAGATAGACATGCAGTACTTCAAAAGTGTTAATTTCCAAAAGCCGAGGAAAAGTATAAACACAACTAAAAGGAGCTCCAACAACACCAGTGAAAATTTAAGCTCCTGAAAAATGCTTAGTCAAAAGCTTCATTTCCACAGTAAAGAAAACTTGCCCAAAAACTTGTGATGCTATATAAAAAGAAAAGAAAAAAAAAAAAGAGAGAGACCTAGCAAAAAGATAGCAAATGACAATAAATATGTAAATAAATACCAGTTGTTTATCAAGCTAGCAACCTCAGAAAGTAGATAAGGAAAACCAAAGAGGTAGTATTGAATGCGTACCTATCAACACTAAGGATCACCTCCATGAGCACAAAAGAGCAACAGCAGGGTGGCCCCAATACTGAACTGGAAACTGCTGAGCCCCCTGCCCCATCTCCTCCCGGGGCAGACACAGGAGAGTCACCAGCCCATGGTCCCTCAGATGAGCTGATGGGTGAGGCTCTCCTTTGGGCCACCTCAGAGGCTGGGGACCTACAGGGCCGTGGGCTCAGGCAGGAGGATCTGGGGTTGCACAAGCACCTAAAGGGGCAAAGGGGAGGGATCGTGGTGGTTTGGGGGAACGAGTGTGGACAAACGGAAGGAAAGGCAGTTGAAAGGGGCTGGATGCACATAGACAGGTCAGCAGCTCGTCCCACCATGCCTGGCCCCTTGCCTGCACCAGCCAGCCGGTCTCCTCTCCATGCGCCATTTCCTGCCCTGTTGCGGGGAGAGGGAGGGAGCCCTTCTGCGGGTGTGGGAGGGTCTGAGCACAGCCACCAGCCTGGGGCCGGGAGCTGCCGGGGCCCGCGTACCTGCAGCCAGTAGCTGGAGAGGCCCAAGTGCGGGTTCGTTGGGTGCGTGGCTGTGGACAGCCACTGTGGGCTTTGAGCCAGGCAGGCCAGACAGCAGGGCAGGACCTAGACTGGGCAGGGGAGAGAGCAGCGGGTCCGTCTGTTGGCTACGTGAGGGACCAGGAGGTGTGAGCTAGCTGCCAGAGAGACCAGTCCACTTGTGTGTGCACCTGCGTGCGAGTTAGGATTCAGCAGCCACTGACACTCTGTGCTTGCAAGAAGCGCCACAAATAGGTGGTGGTAGTTCTTGGGTGAAAATGGTAACATTGCCCATCAGAAATCTGGAGTGTTCAAAATATTTTTGTTCTGAGTTTGGAAAGAAGGCTACTCAAAGAGTACACCGCAACCAACTAGTCACCAAGAGGAATGTTAAACAGGACCTACTAAAAAAAATAATCAAAAAGAAAACCATAACTAAATCTTATTTTTATTATTTTCATACATACATATAAATACTCATCATAAGGGCATTCTATATCCCATATTTAGTTTTCTGTTTTTTTTTTGTTGTTGTTGTTGTTGGTTGGTTGGTTTGTGTTTGTTTGTTTGTTTTCTAAAACAATACAATTTTAGAAGGCTTTCAACACCAGGAAGTTGGAAGAACACTGTTCACCAATATTCAAGAAGAAAAACATTCAGTAGTGGTGACCTAGATAGACTGGTTAGCCAGACATCAACTCCAAGTAAAATTATAGAAAAAAAAAATGAAAAAATGAAATGGAATTAAACTAATATAGAATAAAGATAAAGAAATAAAGAATTAAAAACAATAAAAATCACTTTATAGAAAATAAATCACAACAAGGCAATCTCCCCAAAGGAAGAAATCAGGTTATGTTTTATCAATGAAGGTAGGTTCAGATTCCAACATTCTTGGATTTTTTGTAGCATTTGTTGTAGCACTATAGAACATCCTGATTAAAATTATCACTGTAGAATATGCCACACATTGGATGAGATAACAGCTAGCTTGGGCCAAGAAATAGTCGTCAGATGGTGAATATTTGCTGATGGGAGTTTTTTCAAAGGAATCTTGCTATGACTGGCAATAGTTCTGATCCTATTCAACATTTTCATTAACAAACTAGAATATAAACAAAATCAGTGACATTCGATTAAATCTGCATCCAAGACAAAGACTGGTGGAATGGTTAACAGCAATCAGAAGAGGGCTGACAGGAAAATTAGTTGTCTTAGAACTACTCAAACAAAATGTGCTTAAATATATCCAATTCATCTGAATATATTTAAAAGACGGAGTGCATGTGCCACCCATAGTGTGGGGCGGATCAAAGACAGAAGTGACTCCGAAATGGCTTCTGCAGGGACAGCCAACAAGCAATTGGGTAGTGTTGTAGGAAAATAGGCTATTATAATTTCTGGACATGTAAACAGCATAAGTAGGACTGATATTGGCATGCTGCCAGCAGGTTTTCATAAGCAAATTTTGAGAAAAACATTAGAAAACTGAAGGCAGTGAAGAAAAGGGTCACAAAAAGTTGACTTTGAGAGCTGAAGAAAATGCAGTAAAGCAAAAAAACTTTAACAGCTCAAGCTGTTTAGCTTTAGAGAGGCCCAGCTGAGTGACTCAATTACAGTGCCTAAAAACTTTCAAATGGAGAAAATAGGAAGCTCTAAAGGGTTCTTTAATTTAGCAAAGACAGATATAACAAGAACCAAAGCTAGAAATGAAACCAAATATGAAATGAGGCATCAATTTGTAAATGCAAGAGTGCTTAGACACTGGGAAAAAGTATAAAGAAAAGTCCATCTTCATCTTATGATGTCTTCAGATCATGAGTAGATGCCTTTATGGAACACATTGCTTTGACAGAGAAGTCGTTTTTTAAATCAATGTGTTCATTTAATAGCCAGCCTGGGAATTAGATCCATAGGAAACTTCTATTTGGCCTGCAGCTCTTTTTCTTAGAAAAGAGCTGCTGGCTCTCTGGCTTGGGTAGCAGCCTTCCTGTCCACGCTTTTATTCCCCTGCTTCTCCAGTGGCAGAAGCCCAGCTCTGCTTTGTTACTGCAGGAGGGAGATTTCTGCCATCTGCTGCTGCCCGTGGAAGGTGCCAGTTGATCAGCCAATGTGCAGGGGAAGCAGAGATCCTTGCTGCTGTCAGGAGGAAGAGGCTTGAAACCTGCCGTAGCCCTGTGGCTAGTAAGGTCAGACCTCCTTGCTTTACTTCTAGTAAGTTATTGAACTTTGAGTGACTCTAGCATAGGTATTTTAGTCCATGCCTGAATTTATGTATAAAGTCAAGCCTGATAAAGCAGCCTTCCTAACACAGGAAGTGTGGGCACCTCCTTTATCAAAGAAAAAAAGCTAATCCTCTTTGAAAGGCTCTTGGAAAGGGCTTGTCCACCTAACCAAGGTACCTACAGCTGGGCAGAGAAGACCCATCTCTGGAGAGAAGCCTCCATTGCTCTCCATTGACTAGGCAGAGGACTTAGACATGACCTTTAGAAAGGTGATTTGTCAGACACTCTAAAATGTAGGCACATGTGTAGGCACAAGTTAGATCCAGATTAGGTACACAAAATCTACTCTGCAGGTTGGATCACCCAACAAGATCTTCTACCCCTAAAACTTAAGACTCTGAATATCATTCAAATGAGGTGAGGCAATGCTTATAGGGAGAAATATTCTGTTTTACCAGACTAAGTGATGTATCACAGCTATACATCACCAATAGTACTACTACTGAAAGAACTAAGAGCAGAGGGAGAGGTGGGACTTGTAAGCAGGGAAATAGTGTTTGATCACAAAGCTACCTGGCAGGCTATGGGAAAGAAAAAAGCAGACTTCAAAAAAATTTCGAGGAACAGTGGCATGTTTTCACAGACAATTTGTTTTAAATCTTCATATTCTTTTAATCTTTCATAAAGCTGAGAACAGAAATTGGGAAGTCAGCTATCAGTGTCTGACCCCCAGTCACTTGCCCAGGAAAAACTGCAACCACATGGGCATGTACTCCCCTCCAAAATCCCAGCATGTCTCCTTCTCTGGAATACCACCAGCAAAGTGGGCAGGGAAAGCCTGGATCATGCATATAGAATCATTTAGGTTGGAGAAGACCTTCAAGATCATCAAGTCCAAACGCACCACAATCCCAGATTTACCTATCCAATAAATTGTTTTCCCTGAGGTGAGACTGACACTTATTAAGATGCTGATCATTAGTCATTGATGAAACCACCATTGTCTTAAGATTTGTCCCAAAGTCTTTTTTTTTTCCTAGAGACATCAGCCTGGACCTTTGATTTACAACCTGCATTTTCTTTGTTTATTTTTTCTTTTTTTTTAATATATTTTTTATTTTTATTATTTTTTCAGTTTTTTGGAGGTGAAGAGAGGGAAGAAGAGAAAGTCCTACACCAAATTTAGGGATTTAGGTTTTGCTTTTTGGATAGACAGTGTAGACACTTTTTTTTTTTTTTTAAAGTATTCTTTTTGTGCCGAGAAGCTGTCGAATTCAAGTATGTTTACACTATCTCCAAAAACTAGGAGTTGTTTGCAACTTTCTGTTCACAAACATTTTTGAGGAGGAACAATTTTCCAAACAAATACCCATAGCAGCATAAAAGCCAGGGCTTCCATGCATGAACAACAGGATTTGCTACCTACTACTTGAGATGCCATCAAGAAACACATGACACAAAAAAAACTAGCTATTGAATAGCTCAACGGATCACAATATATAGTCTTTTTTTTTTTTTTAATTCAAGCTATCCAGTAAGCATTTATGAATAATGTACATGCTTGTGTGCTCAGAAATTGTTCACAAATGATTTGTGAACAGACAAAAGAGCTAAATCTGCAATGCATATTTTTTGTAATAACCCATTCAATCAGAATTACTTCTGGAAAGATTGTTCAGCATTAGCTACTCATCATACCATATACTTTTAGGGAACATATTGTATTTCTAAGTGGTCCATCAAAAAAATGATAATTCAGCACTATAAAGTAATTTAGGACATACTTTTAAATATATGGTGTTTAGGAGGTTATCTAAACAGCCTCACAACTCCAAAACATGCTTCATTGTCCAAATAGTGCTGAGATTTAAGCTGACTCATAAGTGTTAAGCAATCAATTCTTGTAGACAGAGCTTCAAAAATGCTTCCATTTTGTCTGGTTGAATTACAAATGAGTTATTTCATTAGCAGAATTATTATTTTGGGATGAACTCCAGAACATTAAAGCTTTACATTTAACCTCCATTACAGTCCAGAATTGAATTAACCTCTCTTTCTCATATAAAAGTAGCTAATGCACTTTCCTTGTAAAATGCAAATGTCATTATACTATGTTTCACAGAAAGCACTTAGAAAAATTCAATGGAATTATGGTTCATAATATTTCAGTGCATTCAATTAAAACACTACATTTTAAGAAAATCAGTTTATTTTCTTTCTTATCATTGGATACTGACATTTGGAATAACAAGCTAAAATATCAAATCAGTTTCTCAAGGCAGAAACTCAATGCTGCTGTAACACACATGATGTGCAAACACAAAGGCATATGTTGGAAGTTCTGTACTCAATGTGGTTAAGAGAATAATTCAGAACTTTACTTCTGAAAATCTTCAGAATCTTTTCGAAGTCCCTGTGGGCTTGCCCCCATCCCCCACGGCCACCCCAACCCGTTTCCCAATTAGAGTTAGAAGGGAAGTAAGAGAAATAATACATAAATTTGCATGTTACTGGAAGCACACTGAATTAACTTTTTCTGATGTTATGTAATACTTACAAGTTCAAAGGAGATTTTGTGATTGCAAGATTCAGCTTTGTTCTGAATGAGAATAGAAAATTTCTACATGTACCACAAAGAAAAATTTTGGAAAAAAAAAAAAACCAACATATGTCAATTAGTCATTTCATTGCACATTTTAATACTAATCAATTTCTTTAAAATATGAAACAAAAACAGCCAAATACGGAAAAACAACCAATATGGGAAGTGGAAATTCATATATTGGAATAAAAGAAGAAAGCACCATTGATGTGTATTAGAAAGTAGCTAAGGAAGGTCAGAGTACTATTCAGAAGTTGCTCATGGTCAGTTTTATGTTCTGTCACTAATATCAGAAAGAAAATGGGTAAGGATGCAGACTACAGGTAAAGCCATCATAAAAGAACAAAGTGATTTATAAAGTATACAGGTTTATTATAAGGATACTGTCTCAGACTGGCAGATTCTTCCACCTGTCCAGCAGATAATTAAAAGAATATTTTCACGTTTTCTTTTCTCTCTTTCAAATTTATCCCCCACATTAAAATGCAGCTCTTACAGTTCTGACAAGACATTTAAGAGGAGTCAGTCTGTAAAGCTTAATTGTTTGTTTTCTCCTGGGTGTCTTTTGTGCTTGTTTTGAACCATTCATTGGAGGTGGCTTTCAATTATGAGCCAGGATTCAGATCCTTGTATAGACAGACCTTACACTGTCCATAAATTCTGGAATTTCACAACCATCAGACAGACTCTCTAAAAGCTTTTATGAGAAAATATGGTTTAGGATGGAGACAGCTGGTATTTAAATTATCCATGTGAGAGAAATTACTCTTATTCATTCACCAGATGCTTTATTCATATATAGATTTTTAAATTAATAATTCCATAATACTTATAGCTATATAATCCTAAAATCCACACAGTTTTGCTCAATGACCTTAACAAGCTTTGACATCTTTTTTTATTTCTTGCAAATAGAGAAGCAGATTTTGCCAACTACCATTTTGATGGAACATTACAACAGATGAAGGAAAAAAAAGTCAGTGTCCACTGACAAGGCTAGTAGAGTTCATCAAACTTATTTCTGCCTGTACTTTAGGTGCAGGCTCCGGATTCATTCAACTAGGAAAAACATATTGGTTAGTCCCATGCAATGTCTAACCCTACTTCTCATAAACTGTTCTGTGATATATTTTGAAACCCATTAACTGCGAGCTGAAGATATCTGGAGATACAGGGAAACACTTCATATCTATTAGTATAAATTGGACAATAAGAGATTTGGGGAAGAAAAATAGGAGAAAAAGGAAATAAAATAAGATGTTTTGCTGGAACATTCTGGGAGATGATCTTAAGTAGACATGGTTGGCATTTATGGTAAATGAGAGGTAAAAAAGCGGTAGAAATGCAGTTAGGGTATCTTGAACATGGATTCCCTGTAAAATAAACCTGTAATAGCAGGGCATATCATTGTTCAGAAAAGGTTTATTCAGTCAATATCATGTTGTTTTTCCTTGCAACCCTGAAAATGATTTTTTTCCTGTCCTCTTCTTTCCACTGGAATACTTGTTCATTTGTAATTCTATCATCTTGATCATTACAGCTTCCTTCTTTGAGGCCTTACTACATTTTACTTGTCTTGAAAAGTGTTGCATTTCTTCCTTACTTTGAAACCCTGCACTGGTTATATTCCACTTTATGAAGAGTTCATAAGCTTTGTGTGGAGCCTCAGCTCTGGAGGCACCACACAACTCCACTTACCACTTCAGCATCTTATTTCCTCTGCTCTTGTGGCATCTTTCACATATTCATGTTGTTTCATGTAAAGGTCATTCCCCAGTCATCACCTGTACAAATCAAAAACCACGGTGTCTTCATCCAAATCCTCCTTTAATGTACTTGTCTGTGGGACGTTCACCAGAAATCATTACAATATTAAAATAAAATTTGAATTTGAAAGCTACTCCAACTCAGGACTTCATGTGTGTATTATAGATACTTAATATCCTTGGCATCTCTAAATGGTAAGCTGCTTAGCAGTTTGTTTTCTTCTAACCATGCCAAAAACAATAATACATAAGTGAGTCCCAATTTCCCTTCCTATTTCTTAACACATAAGGATTTCTCTCTGGGCAAGGTCTTCAAAAGGACAGGCTCTCAAGACTCAAGGCTCCAGTGACAGGTTTCCCAACTTGAAAGGCTTAGAAAGCTAGCTGATATTGGTAGAATAAGGTATGTTCTGGTTAATTTTGTTTTTATGGTTTTCAGGACTTTACATGACTACAATGGACTTGAATTTGTTTAAAGGCAAAAGCCAATATGAAGTAGCCCAAGGATCACAGACAACTTATTGTCCAATGACTGTCTTAGGGGTATAGAAAAACAAACAAACAAACAAACAAAAAACAAACAAACAACAACAACAAAAAAAACCAAGACTAGATAAGATAGAGACAAGCTCTTAATTTTTGTACTCTGGGTCACTTCAGAGCTTGAGACACAGCAAGCTGCTCAGGGAGCTGCTAGGGATATTAGCAAAACTTACAGAGCAGCCACAGGAGGCTCAGGGCATAGAGGAAGACAGCATATTGCCATGGGGATAGAAACAGTCTTCGGGACTACCAGTGGTTGTGGTGGCATTCCTCTGCCAGCTCACACTAGCCGTGACTCAACATTTGACCAAGACTTTCACTGCTTTTCCAAGTCATTCCATGGATAAAAGTTATAATAAGTTTTTAATTGAACATTCAAAATGGCAGCTAATGACATGCGAATGCTCCATGATTGAAAAGTGCCAGCTTTCAGTCAGAAAGCCCATATGAACCTTCAAGTCCCTGAGCCTCTGCAATTCTTGCCCAAGCTAACTGAATAGCTACCTTCCTCCAAAGCCCTTTCAAATATTTGCAGCTAGGAATCAAGCCCAGCACATCTGTTAATTCCCAACTCTGCAGCAAGACTGTAGGGATGAAAAGCAACCCTAGTTGCTTTCTTCATTTTTATAAACGAGTTGGCTAAGCTTCAAACACAGGCCAGAATCATCTCATGCCTGACCTGTCACAGAAGTTTCACCCAGGCTTCACCCGGGCAAAGGATGTGGTTGCATTCAACAGGATGGAACAGCCAAACCAGAGGGTTTCACAGGTCTATCCGACATGGCAGTCAAATATTTACTAAGTACTTTTACTTTGTAATCATTTCAATGCATGCCAGGCTACTAAAAGTTGTAGCGACAGCCAGAAATCCACACCAGAACAGCTCATGATTACTTGTGAGACCAGCAAAAACACAGTTAGAAATGTTACGCCCTGGAACTTCACTATACAACTCGCCCACCACAACCTGGGCTCTTACAACTGCATGAAAAATCTGCTTTTGTCAAGGTAACTTTCCTACATACAGTCAGCGCTGTGTAGCGTGACCAAGAACAAAGGGTTAGTAACAGATAAACTTCACATCCCACCCTCTACTCCAGTCACCTATGTTCTCTGCTTCAGTTTTCTCATCCCCAACAGATATGTTTACTCTCCCAATGCACAGATGTGTTATAAGAATTAGTATCTAACTACTTGAAGATTTAAAGTGCTATTCTTCAAGTGCTACTATCGCCAATACATTTGGATATGATATTATTTATGCTTCTGACATTTGCTTTCCAGATTTTATTAGAGCTTGTAAACAATGAAAAATGACTGCTGCCAGGCCATATTACACACTTCCATGAGATGATTCAGGCACTCTCGGACCCTTCAGGTTTGTTGAAATCATAGCCACTTCACAAATTTATTGAACTGCTTTGGATCAGACCTTTCTGTAAAAGGAGAAATGACATTATTTATATTACCTAGTGTTCCTTCTGTGGCAAAGAATTATTTTGATGTCATTACAACAATAGCAACTTTAGTTCTTTGAATGAATAAAGAAAGAAGTCCCAGTTCTCTGCAGTGATCACTGCCCTGTTACTTTGGTTAAACGGATGCCTCCAGAGTACTACAACAGCTTCAGCAGCTGGGTGCAAAAAGGTGATCTCTGATCTGATGCTCCTGTCTCAGGCTATTTTATGCACAGTGGAAATTGTCTGCAGATAATAAAAAGGAGAAATAATAGCTCTGCAGAGATGGTTCTCTTAGATGTTTTGGCAGATAGGGCTATTCCATTCACATACTTTGGAAAAACTTCAAATTTTGACATAAAAAAGACAAGCTTCATTATTTCCCTGGGTGCAACTCAAAACCCAGTAGTTACAGTCATGGTTTCAGTCTTCAGTCTTTCCTTTGATGTGTGCACATCTGTGCATATGAGTGTGCATTGGGAATGAAGGGGAGTTTTCTGAAAGTCTATGTTGCTTTCCATTAGCTGTCCATTCAAGATAATGTTTTAATAATACCGATCTTCCCATTTTATATAAGATCTATTGTCACATATCAGTTTTTGTCTAATACTGGTAAAATTCCAAATTCCAAACTGTATTTTTTGCCCCCCATACAAAACAAATTCATTCTCCCTGTCCTCCCCATTTACATGCATGCACTCATGTGCACAAACACACACATACCCCTGTGTTTTCACATAGCTCCCATCCCAGGAAATCCTATGGTCTAAACACAGATGATCACACTAAAACAGTCACAGTACCTTTAGAGTTTAGAAGAAGGCATCTGGTCCAACAACTGATATTTGCAATGACACATCTAGTGGATCTGTGACATTTTCTCTTGCAAAAAATCCTTTCCTACTTCTGCAGAACAGCGAGGTATTGAGGCCCAGTTAGATGGAACATGTTGATTTGTACCAACTAAGGAACTCATTCCTTGTTTTCAACATTTCTACTTAAATTGGACTAATTTCACTGAATCATAGAATAATGGGTTGCAGTATGTTGTATCGTCCACACACACACACCCTGCTTAGCTGTTTTGCATAAATCTATATCCACAGGTTTTCCTGATAGAATTGTACATATGTATAAAAAGAGAGGACAGAAAGCCTGCCATGATCATGATCTGGAAGACAGATTAGGATTAATATGGAGTACATAACAGAAGTTTTGTGTAGTGCTAAAACATATAACCTATCAAGAGGCTAATCAATAAATGAAGGCACATATATAACACGCCTAAGTCCAAATGTATCTCATAGGATATGTCAAAATCTTTGGCCTCAAGCCCTGAGACACTGACTTATCTGTAAAATTTCCTGGGTTTGATTGCTTACATACACATAGTTCAAGTACACACTGAACCTCTAAAAATAAAATGTCTGACAAACTTTGGCTGTGTATAATCAGGAAACCTTCCCTTTTCCATAAGGGATATAGATGATATGTAATTATGTCTTCAGCAACTACACGGGTGATTATCTGCTTTTTCTGGAGTTTATCAACAAATTAAGACTATTCTCATATTAACAACTCTCCATATCACCAACTGTGCTGCTCTGGCAGTCCTGTTAACAAACATTCTTGTATCACACAAGGGATCGAGGACTAAAGAATACATCTAACTAAGCAACCTGTTTTATTTTGATGGGTTGTTGCGGGATAAGACTTAAAGAATGCCAGTAGAAATACAAACATGTTGACATGCTCCAGAATACACTGGCTATTCATCCTTCCTGCTATAAAAAGCCAAAACATTTGGATTAACGGCTGTCCATTTATCTTGAAAGCTTGACATATACCAGAGCCCTTATTAGTCCCTCAGAGATGGACAAACATTGTATATCAGTGTTTGACACTAGGATGCTATAACTAGTTGCGTCAAGGAGCTAACATAGTAAACAGAGGCAGTTGTAAGTATTTGGACACCTATGGGAAGAAGAGTAACCACTAGCTATACTTTCATTCTAACCACAACCCATCTTGCTGTAAACTCATTTAAAAAACAGCTTTGATGAGGGACAGTAATTGACCTTGTAGATATTGATCCAGGTAGTAACAAGAGCTGTGTGAGACTGAAAAGTCTTCTCTGCCTCAGCTTCAAACATTCGAGGATGTTACAATGCACTGCCCTACCAAGAGGCATGCAAGCTTTCAAAGCATTAGCTACTTCTCAACCTTATTATGCCTGCCATCAAGACCACTAACAGATGATTTCACCTAAGTTATGGGTCTTTTTCATTCAATGACTCCAAAAAGAAGCTTGCTGACAGCAGTTTTCTAAACAAACAGCAAACAAAAAAATCAAGTTATAAAAAGTGCTTAAGTAGTTTGCAATGAGTCAGCCTGGAAGCATCATTTTAGGACATCTACATATTGAGTTGGCAATTATAATATATGTCGATGAGTCCAATCAGAACAGCTGGAAAGTTAAATATTAAACACCACAAAAAATTGCTGCAGACCAAGAATTAGTCAGTGAATCATTCTGAGTGGAAGTACCTCTGAGAAGTCACGATCTCTTGTGGATAATTCATGAACAGAAAAAGGCCAAATTCATAAAATTATTCATTATAAATTATTCACCCTCCTTTTTGGAGGTATGAAGTGTAAAATTAAGTGTTTAGTTTTGATTAAGTGAGGAACTGAACATCATAAATACATTTGACTCAATAGATCCTAGGAAATTAACTGGTTTTGGAGGAAGGAGAAAAAAAACTTTTCTTTCTATCACTCTTGAAACTTGATTAGCTGTTTGCACAGTGAATGTGTACACAGAGCCAGATCCCAAAAGATGCTGAGATTTTGTAACTCCCACCACCTTCAGCTGTGGTTACTCAGCACATTTCAAGTTCAGCTGCAAAACAGTATATGCAAACAGCTAAATCTTGGTATTTTTTTCCAGGAAAAGCTCATGAAATTAAAGAAAGCAGTGATGAATGGTAGCAAAATGGTATCAGAAATTTCACTAGCAACTGCTTCCCTTCTCAGTCTTCCCTTCTCAGGGCATCTTTGACACTTACTAAGCTGGAAATATCAACTTCATAATTTTTATCACCGATGCTTGTTTATTCATCTGAAAAAACTTTTCCTTTTGAAGAGCTTTGTTTTTTCTCAAATTAAAAGTATTTCCTTCCTCTCCTGCCCACTGTCCCATACACAAAGACAAATACAAACCACATGGCTTCAATCTTCACTCAGAGTTTAAAAAAAAAAAAAAAGCCAAGTTTGAGTTTTCTTTTTTAAGATGCACTGAAGATTTTCCTTGCCCCTGTTATTATTTAGGTAGGGTTTGCTTTTAGTCTTTTTTTTTTTTTTTTTTTTTTTTTTTTTTTGTTTGTTGGTGTTTTTTGTTTTGGTTTGGGTTTTTTTTTTTGGTTGGTTGGTTGTGGTTTTGGTCAGGTCCAAGATGTCACATCAGACAGGATCTCCCATTTCTTTCTTTGCTCTTTCCTGCCTGCTGTTGCATTAGTTTCACCTTTGTTACTACTGGTACCAACAAACACTCTGTCAGAGCGCTGAGTAAGATAGTAACAAAAGCACTGAAACGCTGCACACATTAACTACTCAAAAGAGCATACAAAAATTTTCCTTTTTAATCTCTTTCAGATGTTAAAGGACTTGCAGTCAACTGCTAATACATTTAAACAGTGAAATGCACATATAGTTTTCTCATATGAATATGCTTTTCTAATTGTTGCCCCTCTAAAGTCATGGGGAGGGAAGGAAGAAAGTAAAAGCTGATGTGAAAGCACAAGATACACCACCCTGTTCTGAACAAAACTGAACACACAAAAAAATCAATGAAAGGTAAGGTCAAACGATGGCTGTACCTGAGAAGCTGTGTTGCACGTGCTTGTCTTTTCAAACCCTCAAATGAATTCTGGGGCATCTAAACACACAGCATGGAGAAAAGGGATGCAGAGATGCACAATAATTTGGGACAAACCACATGGCTAGGACAAGGCCAAGGTCAAGGGAAGATTTGGTAGTGTTCATATTTAAACTGAACGAGCTTCCTCATTCTTTTGTGAAGCTGAGTCGCTTCTTTTCACACACTGGTTCTCCTATGGACTCAGGTGGTGGTGGGAAATGAAAAGAGCAGCCCACAGGAATGAAATGCTACTGACAGCCATTGTTAGTGAATGTGGTCCTTTCATGACAACAAGAAACCTGCCATCCCTTTCAGCCTCCCTAAGAGACTTCTGCACCCCTTCAAGGTGCTTTTACAATTCTCCTCAGCAATCCAAAACTAAAAAGAAACTTTTCCAAGGTTATGATAGCTAGAGTTGAGATTGATGTGTCTTATCACCCTGGGCTAAAGAATATTAAAATATGACAAAAATGAAGCATTTTCTTTCAAAATTACTTAAAAATATTACATCTCCTAAAAGAGAGTCTGTAGACCCTCATTTGTTTCACTTATTTGCAAATCTACAGCTTTTCCCTAGGAGGGAAAAGTCATCTTTTCATTAACCTTTTGAGGATGAAAGAGCTGTAACCAGTTCACTGCCAAATGTTCCACTCCACTGACAGGGCACTCTTTTGTACACTGGTTGTTTTTTCCAACATCATACACACAATTTTAGTAATAAAAATTAATTCCTGTCTGCTAGCTTTCCAGAACTCCATTTCATAACCCATCAACTTAGGAAGTAAATTTAAAGCCTATCTCCTGTCAAAAGCAAACAAGTTTTTACCCTTACCCTGTGACTTTGGCATCTCTCCAGCCTAGATCTACATTTAGGAGCAATATTAATTTCTGTTTCTCTCAATTGCAGCTGTGCAGGGATAAAAAAGTCATTTTTCTACCCTGGCAAGATAGAACACAGTTTTTAATTTGTCACTAGATTAAGTTAATGACCAAGTACTGAACTCATTCCTTGCAATGACCTAGAGTCCACTGGAGAAGGGAGGTGCACTAAGTCCTTGTCCGGGAGCTCCTCTCATTTTTTACCAAACTGATAGTCACACCTTTCAGGTATTTCAGAGGTAGCCATACCTAGCCATGCACCTCACAGCATAGGTGTCAGGAGCCAAAGCCACGTTTCCACATTGCTTAAAGATAACTTAAATAGGTAAAATGTAAACCTTTCTGCAGGTAGAGTAAAAAAGGATTTCCACCCAGCTGAATAACTCTGGAAGGAGCATGTTACATTTTGCCCAGCCCTACCACCGTGATCCACTTTACTTCATTTAACTTATGAAGTAAAACAAAAACTGCACAGAAATATACCTTATGCAACAAGGCATCCCAAACAGGGTAGCTGTAGGTGAGTGGTAGGATCACTGAGTGTTAGTGCACCTGGCACTACACACAGAAACTCAAAACCAGCCCTGAAACGATGCATGTATACAACACCAACTGCATCCTCAGTCTGTCGCAAGGTAGGTAGCAAGGGTAATTGAACATCTGCTAGAGTTTGGCCCCACAGTTACTTCTAATTGGGTTCTTTCTCTCTCTACACCTGAATTGATAGCAGGTGTTTGGTCTAAGCACTGTTTTAAACATTTTGGATGGTTCTGGCACATCCCTTTATGAAGCACCAGATGTGCAGGTCCTGAAATAGCTGCTGCTGACTTCTGCCTATAGGGAAACTGGAAGTCATGTAATTAGAAAATAAAATAAAATGAAATAAAAACTTGTTTGCATTGATCATGAAAAATAAAATAAATAAATAAACAAGAAGCATTGAAAAGTAGGTTAACCAGGGGGAAGGGGGAGATTTCTATTTTAAAATGTGGTTTTGAATTTCTCCAGTCTTGACAGTCCATCTGGACATTGCTAGATGCCTAGTTACATCAACACATCATGTTTCATTTCATTTCCTATATACTTTTTTGTTTTTAAAGTGTCCCCCACAATCCCCAACCACCATAATATTTTCCAAAAACTCCATATTGTTTTGTGTCACAAGAGCATCAGTGAAGAGCAGCACAGGGGTTGCTTAGCGCAGTGCTCAGGCCAACAGGAAGACTGTGACTGTCTGCTCCCTTCTTCTGCCTATTTTTTTCTTGGCTCCCTTATCAGCATCTTCCCTGGATAGTTCAGCACAACTCTAATTATAGGACTGAGGATAACAACCATCAGGAAAGCAATGCTTTATTTTTATACCTACTGCCAGTAGTTTGCTACTCACATTGCTCTAGGAAAAGAGAAAAAAAATTGTTTACAAATGTATCATTATACAGCAGATCTTAAATTGCACAACTATTAGCTGTAAGTATTGACTATTGCCAGAGCTCTGCTGCTGCCTGTGAAAAGGTCAGGCCTTTTCATTTGTGTTCTTTTTATGTGAGGAATACCAAATAATAAAACACAAAATTTATTGGGCTGCTGAGATTTTTTCACCCAGACCTGCAGAACAGTCACTGGGTTTGAATCTTCTTTCCCATTAATACAGGAACAAGGTGATTTGACTTTCTTCCATCTTGATTAAAAGAATTTAATTTCCCATACTAACACCCAAAATGAATAGTCTTTATTTTCCAGGTAAGCATTATACAACTACATCTTCATGAGCTGCTTGTGCTTCTATCCTTAGGATGTCAATAGAAAATGGGGCACTTTTGCTTAGATGGCATGATAGAAATCACAGTTCCTTACTGATCTATCAAGCCAACCAACAACTTTTTCTTCACTAACATTTTCAAAGCACCAAGTAGCTCATTTTAAGGAATCATATCTAAACATAGATGTCTGAATGAAAACAATTTGACCTTAGGATTCCTTGATTTCAAATAGTACCCCACATTCAGCAATTTAATAAACCACCAATTTATTTAAATTCAATTAACTAATTAACTACATGAAATTTTAATATCAGGATATATAAATCATACAAGCAGAGCTGGCTAGCTCCCTTTGTACAGCCTCACAATTTTGAAATAGATGTTAGGTGTTTTTCTGAAGCTTAATTCTCTGTTGTTACACCAAACATATCATCTTCTAAATAGCCAGAGAAGCTGGTTCTGCTTTAGGGAAAACTAAAAACCACACGAGACAAAATCTAGGAAGAAGAGACTCTCAGCCCATCATTTTTAACTCTTCTACCACTTTGAAGGAAATAACATGGCAAGATGGGAACATGTACATGGAAACATCTACTACCTTTGCAGTTAAACCCGTAGTAACAGAGAAATGTACAACCTATTTGGGCATTTGCAACAGTGAGAGTGTTATACCTATCCCAAACCAAAGCTCACCCAAGCTTTACAGGAAGAAGTCCAGCTTCTGCTGTAGGAATGAAGCAAGGCAAATATATGACTTGGTTGAGGAAAGACTCCAGATCTACTAAGGTATTTCAGTAAAGGTCAGTCAGTAGCTCCCAGACTGAAAGCTTACTACAGAAGCTTTATTTTCTCCCCAGAGTAACCTGGGAGGCTGAAAAAATCTCATCAAACAGCCTTGCACTGTTCCATGTAAAATCAGAAGGAAACTGAAAACTTGTAATAATGGGTTTGGCAATCAAGGTCTATGAAGAACCTAAGTTAGTCCTTCAAAGATGATAACAAAATGGGAGAAGGTTATTGGGAAAAGATGGCTAGGGACTTGTTGGAGAGCTTCAGGGACTGGTTTAGCTGGGCACAGTATATCAAGTGACAGGCAGGCGTTTTGCCTGTCAGCACTTTGAACATTCTATTTTGAATACTCCAGTGACAGGTTACATCTAGCCTATGGCTTCTTGTGTGTTCAGGCCCTGTCAATGCTTCACTTCCTGCTACTGGGCCTGCTCCTCTTTTTCTTGCTCCCTGCAGGCTGCAAACATTTGTTAGCATCTCTCCCCTCACCTGGCACTAGCAACCTGTCCAGCTTCTATCAGCACATTCTGTGTCTTCCCTCTGAAACTGAGCTTAACAATATAATTTTAGTTTAACATGAGTGCTAATTAAGCATTAAAAAAATAAAAGATAAAAAAATTACAAAATCCATGTTGGCAAAGCACAGTAAAGGGCTAGCCTCAAACCCAGGAATCTCCCTGGCAAATGTGACAAACACTTTACACTGTGGTACTGAGTGAGGATGAGCTCAGAGACCATCATAGGCCAGACACACCTAGGCCTATCCCAGCCAAAAGCAGGACACAAACGTACCATATTAACCATGTAAGCCAATTCACCAGACTGCAACATGATCCCCGCAAGACGCTATTCACGTTCCCTTTCACCATCCCTGTACTGGAGCAGGAGAAATGAGCAAGTGGCAGGAGACAACACCTCAACACCACCACTTTCAATTTTCCTATGGAGCACCCATTAATAGTTTTGCTCCCCTATCTGCTACACTGCTCCTTTATGCCACACTGGAGGACACAGAACTGCTGATGAAAGGAGGAGCAATGTGGTGTGCCAATGGAAAATAAATAAACAAATAAATAATTACACAAGACACTATGCCACTAGCCCTACTGTTTATTTTATATTTTATTATTATTTTATTATTATTATATCATCACCTAGGGACTGTTGAGTTAGTAAAGCACCAAAATAAAGCTTGACCTTAGAGGTTGTAGAGTTTACATTGCTGCTTACCTTGTTTCCAGGAACCTCCAGACACCTGTCAGGAATGGCACGAGATTTAGCTGATCCACCTTGGGGATGGAAAGGATGACTTGTAGCACCTCTCAACTCCTCTAGCTGTATTTTCTGTGATCCTGTGGAAATTATACATTTGTATGGCAAATAAGACCATTCCTGTTTCTAAGAGTTAATTCTTAAACAGAGTTTTGAATAAGACATAAGGCTCTGTGCTTCAGGGTTTACATTAATATTAAGGATGAATATTTTTTTTCAAAATGGTGTGGATAGAGTTTCATCCACTTCTCTCTGAAGCATCCCATATTGGCTGCCCCTGGGAAGGAGGATCAGACAGACTGCACATCTGATCCAGTGTGAGAACTCCAGTGTTGCATATCTGTACAGAAAAAGTGTGGGCATGAATATTTGCTAACACACAGAAGAGCACTTAACATTTCTCCCATTTTGAAAGGTTTCATTATCTTGATTCACATTTTACTTATTAAGCATAGGAGTGGCAATAAAACTACCCTTTCCCAATATGCATATATACATCTATCCACGTATACATGCACACACATAATACACATACACACACCTATAAATGTATGTATACTTTTTGTGCATGGCACAAAAGCATGATTATTTTGTTATCAGATACAAACAAACATTGTTCCTGAATTAACTGAATTGAACTTCAAAGGCCTTGAACACAGATTTAATCATTATAGCTGGGGTTTGATGACAACAGCATCAAACATGTCTCCTTTGAAAGATCAAACAATGCTCTGCTCTTCTGCTTCAGTAGGCAAAGTTTCATTCAATGACATTTTCGATCTCCAAGAATGTGAAGAAACTGATATCCCCCACATTAAGGTGGAAGGCTTTTCTCTCTTGCTTTTAACAGCTCTTGCAAATGTTTACATTTTGTCCTGGAATAATTATCAATTTTAATTCCGTCAGCCCACTTAATCCCCTGTTTCTTTAATATTTCCTTCAACGTTAGGCATGTGGAATGAAATAAATTCATACACTGATGCTTGGCAACCACTGAACACTGATCATCATTTGCAGTTCTGATCAATAGCTTTCACGTTTGCTGCACTTCAAACTCAAAACAGTCACCTAACAAATTCCACACCGAAAACTGGAAAAGGAAGGAGGTAGCCACATTTTTATTGTTTTGTATCAGCTGAAAACATTCTAGCTGGTCACAGAAAAACAGAGACAAAGAATTAGGCTCAAACACACCCTAGTATGTAGCCATGAAGTCGTGAACCTGCTGTACAAAGCTGGCATCTATAACCACTTCACTCTTCAATATTGCACAGCTGTTGAGTCCGTGCCCATAAACTTAGCCAGGAAGATACCACACCTTCATTTTCTTCTAAGTTCCCCTTTCTTATCTGTTCTCTCCTGAGAATTTGGTATTTTTCAAGTTTTTAATCATAGAATAAAATTCAAGCTATATTTTTAAAATAAAAAATAAAATTTAAAAATAAAAAAAACAACCAAACAAACAAAAAACTGAAAAAAAAAAAAACAAACAGAAAATATTCCAAGTACAGTTTCTTCATATACAATTTTCAGAATGACACAAATTACAAAGAAACAAAAATATCATAAGTTGCCTTGGGACTGTGCGAGTGAAAAGAAAAGAAAATAATAACACCTGCTCTAAAATACAGGGATATATTTTTCTCCACTGCTTCAGCAGAAGTCAAAGGAGGAGAGAGGCAAAGCAGAATACAAAGGATAAAGAAGAGATCTTCTTCAAGTTTGCCTACTACACATACAGCTCTGCATACATCAGAAACCTAAGCATTACACAGAACACAAATCTATTCCTGGGAGAAACAATGACAGATGTTAGCTACATTGTCAAAAAAGGTACTGGAAGGCTCCCAAATATTACACCGATGAGACCAATAAGTATAAAAAAATCAATATAGAACAGAGACAGCACATGCAGGCATGGAGTGGAAGCTCATGTGATGAAGGTAGAAGAGGCTCACTTTTAGTTCTATATAAAGAATTTTCCCCATTGCTGAAAGCATATGTCCCACACTTCCAGAATCCTGTGACAGAGAGCAAATATTGCCTCCTTCCCACCATGCAATAAAAAAATAATTGAGGCAGTCACAACTAGAGACAACGTTACTGTCTATATCATCACAGACTCCTCCTCCTCTCAAATTAACATTCCCTTTTACTGATTATTCACAGACTTCCCTTACAACATATACACCTAATTTCTGGTAGGAATTTCCAAGGACAAAACTTCAATTACTCCTTGACTTTTCTTCTTTGATTCAGTTATCTCCATTTTGCTGGGGTCTGGGTAGAGTTTGTACCTTTGGTTGATTGTCAGGAATTGCAGGTATATTAATAACCATAGGTTAAGAATAGGAGCTTCTATAACAGTAGCAAGTACCAGATATTTGGTAAAATAACATTTGGAAAATAAAATATACCAATTGTGATTCACTTATTGTCTCAACTGGAAATTTATAGAGTTCTAGTGTGATTATGTGCAGAAGAGTTTCAAAGAAAACCTTAATTTTGAATTAAAATGTCTAGGGAAGCAAATGCATTAGGGCTTGTATTTTATTTTTTCTTTAGCAGTCTGAAAAATCCATATTACAGCATTTATTGCATGCTCAGAGATATTTTATTGCAGCTCTGTAGAAAATAACTGTTGATCCTACTGTCTCTTTGAGCTCGGTAAGGCAGTCCTTAAAAACAGAACAGACAAATGGTTAGGGACTCCCACTCCTCTCTTGTAGAAAGCATACATCCCTCATGGCATCGGGAGTGGTGAAGGGTTCCCCTTTACTACTAAATTTTGGAGCAAGAGGTCATGAGGAATAGTGTACAGATAGCAGTTTCTGTCGTTAGAAATAGCCTTCTTGGGTTTTTGTTTGTTTGTTTTGAATTAAAGTTCCCACACCTGCATATAGGACCCCTGTCTGCTGACTTTGGCAGAAAACTTTTATCCTCAGCGTGCAGAATGCCCCCGAAGTTACACGCATGTGCACAGATATTCATGCACACTGTGCACACGTATCACAATGAGCAAAAAACTCAGAACCACAAGAAAGAAACTGTTTTTCTCTTAAGGAATCCTGCATTAATCTTTTCTCTTTTCTTTTCTTGCCAGTAAATGTAATGAAAACGCTGGCTCAATACAGCATAACTCATTAATACTAGAACTTAATGTGTTAAGCACTGTTAGAACATCTAGCCCATTATACAAGAATGAGAGCTAATCTAAATATGGAGTCTGAAACAAAAATCTATGACCTTTTTATTTTTTATTTGGTAGGTTTCTTGCTGACTTCATTTTGCCGCTCTGCTTTCCCTACATTTTGTAGAAGCCAAAAAACAGTAAGAGACCATTATAAAAGGCAGGCCACAATAGAGTGATTACATAGTACCATCTAGAGCCCGAAACTGTTATAGCACCTCTAAAAAGAAAGCGCTTTCTGGACTCTTACTGGGGTCCGTGGGCAAGAGGTAAAAAAAAGTCCTGTATTTTTTCCAGTGCCACAGAGAGGACAGTCCAACATGATGGAAACAGACATCGAACTGAGCACTCTGCATCCTTTATGCAGGCATACAGTTTATAATGCTCTCTATATAATATCTCATATAATTTTCATGCATACTGTTTTCAGGATGCTTTATTGTCCTGTGGCTGACCCTTCAGAGAAAAAATGGATAAGGGATAAAGTGGTATATTTGACTTAATCATTTTGGCATGTTGGGTTCTTTGGTCTGTCAGTGTCTCCCGAAAGAGTATTTTTCACCAGTCACTGCAGACAGGCTCACAGCATGTAGCTCACATCTCAACAGCAATTTCAACATGACTAACTGTTGACAGTATTTGAACTTTTGAGCCCTGCCATCCTTGGGCACAGTCACAAGAAGAGCAGGCAAAAATACGTCAGTCGTCAAGGATACTAGGTCCCTCCCCCTCTTCACAAACTAAAGCCTTCCGCCTCCCCTTTCAAATCCCGTCTCAAAAACACACCATGAATCCCACTTAATTAGAAATGCTCTCACACATTCATTATACCGGCTGGTCTCAACTCAGAAAGCATATTCTTCTGGCTCATTTCTGTATGCAGCACCTCTGTTTAAATACTAGACTCTGTAAGCAGGACCTGTGTCTTCTCTGTGCTTACTTACGCCAGGGGCTGAGCACTCTGGCAACTCCTAACTATTAGTAATAGCAATAGGCCATCTATAATTCCAGGTACACATGAAAGAAGAGTGAAAAGACTGACAAATCCATGCTCACATGCCTCTTTCCTCTCACTTCCTCTTCTTCCCCCCTCCTTCAATCCAGCAAGTCAGCCTTTCCTCTTGCCTCTATCCCATTTTGCAAATATCTCTTTTCTACAGAGACATGCCTACAGCTATCAGTGGTCCACAATACAGCAGAATTAATGCAGTTGATATGCGATAGAAAGGGGAAATGTTGGCAATATATGATTACAGATTAAATGATGCAATTTCAGGGTCAGCACTACAGAAGGCATTTACAAAGAGGCTGACAAGTAAAGATGAATGGCAAATGAATGAAGGCAGTTACAGTATTTAATGTACATTTGCCTTCTCTGTGATCTGTAGACTCTGCTACCATCTGCTGGTTTATGAAAAGAGCCAGGGAATCTATTTCAGTGGCTCTATATACATAATCTTTCAGCTGTCTCTCATTACGAGAACAGTCCTCATTTCAGGTCACAGCCTACCTTCAGCCTCCACGGAGCTGTCAATTAGGCTCCCTTTTGTTTCCTGATGCATTTCCGACAGCAGGCATGAGGAAGAATGGCAAACAGACAGTGCAAAATTTATGCTAAATCCAAATAATATATCCCAGAGTAATGCACATTTTCAGTATCCTGCAAAAAGAAAAAATTAATCAATGCAATTAGTTCCAGTTTATTTTAGAGGACAGAGGATGAGGACAGATTGAAAGGTATTCAATTCTGGTTTTGAATGAACATACCCTTCATTATACTTCCCCATACAACTGATATATAAATTGGCATACTTCACTGAAATCAAAGGAACAATACAAACTGATGTCTTTTGAGAATGTGATCCAGGGAGGTTACATACCAGACCTTTAATGTAACTTAATGCAAAGTTATGGCCAAGTTACATTAAATAGAGGAAGAGAGAAAACAGTTTTAAAGTCTTCCACCAATTCTTCATCCATTTAACCCATCAGGACTATCAAGAAAGGGTAGGCAGTGGTGGCAACTAACTCCTTTAGCAGATGAGTGACATTATAAATTGAATGCATGCAATCAACCTAATTCTTTAGAACTTAAAGCAAGAACAGATCATGGTGGCCACTTACCACAGGCCACAGACTTCTACCTAGTGACTCCTCTTTCAAGTCATTATTGCTATCTGAATTTGGGGTTTCAGAGTTGAGAAAAGCACATACACAATTCTCAAGTCAGAGGATTAACCAAATGCTCAAGTCATTTATGCTCGCTAAGCCTTATTTCTGGGGCACAGTAAGCTCCAGCAAGCCAAAGGGGCCAGAACTTTCTAACAGCTACCTGGCTTCACAAAAAAAAAGCCCATGCCATCTCAGCCCTCTAGATAGCACAGTTTGCCTTACTGGGAGCTAGCCAAGGCTCTCCTAACTCAGCTGGAGCATGCTGCGCCTCACTGACATCACAGGACATCCACATTTCATGGCAATATCTAAAGGCTGAGATTTCCTAGATTTGGAGACACTGGAGCAAGGAGCTCTTGGAGGCAGTTTTGAGAAAAGCCTGTAGCGAACCTTCTGCATTTGCCCCCTAAAAATTGGACTCACTCCCAGCACCATCAAGTAAGAGCAAGCTTAGGACCTCCAGATAAACATGCATGAGGAAAAGGGATGTGCACATACTGTTTTTGCAGGAGTAAATATCACAGACAGCCTGTGTTCACTGCTTGCCATCTAGCAAAAAGGAAACTGAGGTTACACAGGAGTCAATGAGAAAGCATCGGCTGTATCTTCTACTCCTACACAGGTTACACCAGAATTCGCTTTAAAGTAAAACTGGACACAATTTCAGTAATACATTTTCTCTAGAGAAATAGAATTAGGGTGGTTGACATATGCTGCCTGCTTCAGAGCTGAGTTGATGCTACAGATACCTTGCAGATGAATCACAGTAAAACCCTGATGTAGCCTCAAGGGACTTAGAGTAGTCTGGAGATGGACTTTTCTTGGTCTATTTCAGGCAGAGTTTTTCTATTACTACAGCATTTTAAAAAACTCTGTACTCCTATAAACAACTCTGTGATGAGCACAAAAAATGAAATATTTAAAACCACACCTGCTAGTAAATTTAAATCTTTAACACTCCTTAGTAACATGTCATCTTAACATTAGCTTTTGGGAGTGAAAGAGAGCAAGTATCTCATGAGGATAAGCCAACATGAATTATAGACCATGGACTGCTTGTCATTAACAAGGGTGGAAAAATGTGGGAAAAGATCTGATTTGACAAAAAAAAAAAAAAATCACCAAATGCAGCATCATAAAATTAATTATGGATACAATAAGCTAGCTGAGCTGCTTCATACACTCAAGAAGCCAAGCTCCAGTCACACAGTTACCCATCCCTATTAGGTAAATTCAGTCATCTATGGGATTTTCCATTTATATGAAAGAAACTGGGGAAAAAAATATTTACAACATATTTAGCTATAGTTATTAGAAGGCTGTAGAAGCACAAAGAAGCTTTGCAGTGACGGTTCCCCTTTTCACCACATAGTTGAGAAGTGAATTTGGCTGTTATTTCTGGGACCCCAGAAGGGGATAATCTGCAACACTGGAAAAGAACAATTTTTCAGTTTCCAGAGAACTACAAACTGCTGGGAGGGGGCTAAGAAACAGCCAGAAATGTAAGCGTTAATGTAGACATCAGAAAGACACAGAGGGACTTCTCCACACAATCAGCCTCACAGCCCAAGGGCACAATGATGTTCTCCACTTCTTATAGGTCCCGGCTCCAAGACCTGCCTCATTTCTATTGAGCCAGCATTGCTTGGGGTGGGGGGGCTGATTTCCAAGTGCTCTTAGTCTAGAAGACTTTCATCTATTTGCAACACTACAACTGAAGAGCAGATGGCTTTGTGCAGGTTTTGGGGAGCTGCTAATATTTGCTTGTAGATGAATATACTTTACAACAGTATATGCTGCACTTACTTGCCTTACTCTCAATAGTTTGTCTACATTAGCACCTCCTAAAACACTCCCTATATGGGAAGGATTTTTTTTTTTTTTAGCATTGATCAATGTCATTTGGAAATGAGACAGCAGAGGGAAATAAAATCCAGTTCCTAAGGTGTTTTACCAGTGAAATCAGAACAAAAATATTACATCGTGTTATACAGAGATGAATTTTCCCAATTGTTGATACCAGAGTCCCTGCAAGATAGCTATGCATTTCATCAGAGAACCATTAAAATGAACTAAAACATATACACACTTATAGCAGGAATAGCAATAAATTTCCTTTATTTTCAAACAAAAGAAAATTTAGGAGCCAGATCATTCAGATTTGCCCACTGAAATTCTATGATTAAAAATGAGAGTTAGAGCACAGAAAATGTTTAATTTTTCCATGAATCTGTTACCTAGCCAGTCTGTCATTTTGCACAGGCAGACCACCACAGTAGAAATGAGAGTTCTACATCACAGTTTATATATAGTTTAAGTCTTTATGTATTCATCTTTCCCAAAGGAATCAACTAAAATAAATCTTAAGAACATTATCATGGGAATACACAGATGCATCTCCTATGTCATTTAATTAGACAGCTAACTAGGAACCTCAAATAAAAAAAAAAGTCATTTTTTGTCCCTTAAAATTTCACTGGACTACAAAGTATCACTTTCATATGGGTTTTTCTGATGTAATTACTATTTTTCACAAGAAAACGGGATGTCTTATACACTTTGAATGTGTATAAGAAACAAATTTAATCTGAAAAGGTAATAACAGAGCTCTCTCATGCTCTCATTCTCTCTCATTCTGTGCCTGCTGTAAATTAACCAAATGTTCTTTAAATCACCTGAGATATCCAAGAATCAACAAAAGAAATGTTTCCATGAAATTTCCATGAGACAATTTCAATTTGCTGTAGATCTCTGAATATCTGTTAGTAGAAAGAGGTTTTGTCTTCAAAGCTGATATTTTGCCCCAGTAGGAACACACTGAGTGGCACCTCACCTACCCAAACAGTCACTTGGTTAAGCTGCTTTCCAGAAACAGAGGCTCTGTCTGTTCTCTGCGTGAGGCAGATGATGATTTTGTACATAAATCTGATACATCCCAAGCATATTCCCCAGTAACTGAGTTACTCATGTTTCATTTTATAAAGAATTGTGCTTCCCAATTCTGAATAAGGAGCTACATTTTGACATTTAACTTTTTTTTTTTTTTTTTTAATGGGGAAACAGATTTTTTTTCCAGTTCTGATGACAATCTCAATTATCATCTCAAGTATCTTCTGAAGCCATTCTTCTAGGCATAGAACCACCATTTACCAAGAGTAAATACTAAAAACTCCATGCTTACAGTCTGGGGAAAGGAGGCGTAAAAAGACTAAGCAAACACTGAGCTCTTTAGTAGCAAATGTGGGCAACAGCTTGGCCTTCACAGTAAAACCAGTAGTCAAATCTGGACGCGATTAAGTCAGCAGAAATATTTCCCCTGGCTTAATGAGGGCTAGGGTTTCACCCTAAGTCTTTAAAGCAAGTAGAAGGAAAGAGCAAAGCTTACCTCTATAGCAAGAAAAGAAAGCAAAGAAAGAGGAAAATTGATTTTTTTTTTTTTTAAGAGTTAAAAGGTCATTTGTCTTTACAAAAGCTAATGAAACAAATGTCATTAGATGTTGGAGATATGAAAGGTCAAATAAATATCCTGAACATGGAGCTAAAATGTTACTGTAGGAAGAGGAGAGGCACATTTCTTCCCTTGAGGATAAAATGATTAAAGAATAAAAATAATTTTGGAAAAAAACAAATCTCACACAAAAANACCACAAAAAAAAAAAAAAAAAAAAGAAAGAAAAAAGTCCACATGCCAAAGATTTGAAGTAACAAGCCTGCATTAGAAAAGAAATAATTTCCGTATATTAAATATCTAAGGAGCAAGCAGTAACCAGAATCTACAGTGATCACACTGTCTAGAATATTATTGAATTTGCTTTTTAAAACTTGAAATTTCATAGGAATCATGTCCAATGGAAAAAAAGAACATTCCATGATAAAAACATATCTGTTATATTCAGTCTGAGAAATCGCATTTGTTCAACAAATGAAAAGAAAAAGAAAAATGAAGCAAATTCATAAAAGAAAAAAAAAAACACAACAGAAGCAACAACAAAAGAAATGTTAATTTACCATTGAATCAGTTTAGCAGAGAAAGCTTTAGACTCTCTATGTATTGATTCTTGGTCTCAGGGTAACTCTTTCCACAATAATACTTGACAAGAAGGTATTTACCTTTAGGGGATTTACTTTAAAATATATACTTTTTTTTTTTTTTTTTTGAATTGTAAATGGAACACCAGCCCAATGCAAAAGGCCAAATCAAAACAAGAGAGTCATTGACCTTGCCACCAACTTCCAAGAAAATCAGAGCTTTCATCCACAAACACATATTCAAGACAGCATTTATGTCTAAGTGTTGCAGGTTTGAGGTATTATATATACCAAAACTCTCGGGAAAAAATTATTTATTTATTCTTCTGCATTTGCTCAATTTTCATCATTAGAAATTGTATTCAATTTTAGATCTTTCATGATAAAATATATATATTATGTTATTTTTCTCATGACTTGAGTAACTGTCAGTGTTCTCATTCCTTTCCCTTCTTGATTCTGACAAGGACTCTGAACAATAAGTTGATTATCGTAGTGCCAAACACACTATTTTTAGAGAAGCATATGTTCCGGTGAACTCATAGCACATTTTGTATTTTTTCTAATTTGATTATGGGAATTCAGCTACGATGTGATCCAAGTCCTGAATGCACTTTCTCCTAATTTAATGCCATGTTTTAAAAGCATGATCCTTCTCTTCTGGCTTGAAAAATGGCAACTGCTCTCCAACAGGATAAATACGAGTAAAGTGAAAAATGGCATATTTCTACATTAAATCACAGAGCACATGCACCTGTTTCCAGATGCTAAGTATTTCACACTGTTAAATAGTAACCATGTGCTGTGGTAAGCTACATGTGTAAGGAAGCAAAATGCAACTGTGTGCTGCTCTTAATTCTTGAGATGTTAATGAATTCCAGGTAGAAGAGTAAAACTTTGTCAGCTCTACTGTATGTATTGGGTAATGAAGCACAGAATAAGAAACAATTTACACAACACCTATTGTTGTCTCATGATTAGGACAGACGTGGTTTCTATAAACCACAGTCTTAAATGTCCTGATCATCCTGTTTCTCCCCTTGTAAGGGATAGGGCTGGACAAAGATTAATGTGTCACAGTCTGCCAGAAGTGGACAGAATTACATCCAGACAGCAGGAAAGATGGGAATGGAGCCTCGCATAAAACATACCTCGAGGTGTGTGGGCAGAGAAGCAAGTAACTGTGGGTTAAGCTACAATTGGAATTTACAATCTGTCCACAGTTCTTCAGTAAACACTCAGCCATTGGTATATGAAGGTAGCTCAGCCAGCCCTCATTCACTGATGGTAAGACTACTTTGAATTATTTATTTTCACTGCAGGACATGTGGATGCAAGTAGTTCCTAGAGAATTACTGATAGGCTTTGATTATTCAGGAATAACTGATTGTTATTTCATATTCCCCTGTATCTGTTTTCTTTTCTTGAAGACAGAGGAGGGGAGCTGTGCAGAAAGGAGTTCTCTTTAGTCAGATCCTAAATTACGCGAACAGCATCTGGGAGGTAGTCACACACCTTTCAAAGTCTGTCGTTACTCACACAGCCCTCCAATTAGCTTTGTAAACTGAAGTTCAACTTTGAGTTTCCTTCACGCTTTCCATTAGGACTGGAGGAAGGACTTGGTTTTCCTGGCTTTGGGCCCCCACCTTGCCTTATACTGCAGCTCTTCTGGTTCCCTTTGGGTTTACCAATTCCAGCCTAGCTCAAACTGCTACTACTCCACTGAAAACACTCTGCTCAGGAGCTATGCCTCAGACCACTCTGGAGCACAATCAAATCCAAGAGAACACACAAATCACTCTCCTATTTAAAGTTTTCCAGGTACAACCCTGTCTCTGCAGCTATTTTGGACTAAGTTGACAGCCTTACAATCAATCATGTTTTTACTTGCCCACAGATGTAACTACACCATCTCAAACACAAGAAAATAGGGGAACCCTATAAACATCTCTTACTTTGCAGACAAAAACATTTCTGCATCATATTTCACACTCTCCTGAATGGTGAAAAGCCATTCTTATGCCTCCTAGCAGAACTTGTAGTCAAATCACCCAAGATCTACAATGGCGATCTACATTAGGTGCTTAATGCTATATAGATTTAAATCAGCTCTGTTGCATAATTCCCTTGCACATACCTCTGGTATTTCATTTGCTCTGTCTGGCAAGGCCAAACTTGGCACAGCTGGAAAACTGTCTTAGCTCTCCAACGCAACCAACAGGAGCAGTGCACCCAATTAAAATATCATCTGAATTCAGTGGAACTTTCAGTTCTTTCCCAGATTGCTCTGTCTTGGAAAACTTCTGCAAAAATAGCAGTTACTCCAGAGAAAACTTTTTAAAACAAACAAACTTCCCCCTCTGCCCCCCAAATAAATAAATAATTAAAACCTATGTTATTTGTTCATATCAATGAATTGCCCAGAGAAGCTGTGAATGCCCCATCCCTGGAAGCGTTCAAGAACAGGCTGGATGGGGCCCTGAGCAACCTGATCTAGTGGGAGGTGTCCCTGTGATTCTATGAATTCAGATTCACCTGGAGCAGAAGCCTGAAACAGCAATGGGAGCCCAAAGAAAGGTTCTCTCCGATCCCAGACAAACCTATGCATGTCCAACCTCCTCAGCTGCCTAAATGCCTTCTCTGTCCAAACTAATATTTTGTCCTCTTTTGGAATTAAAACATCTACAGTTTTTTCTACCGGGAAATAGCTGTCACCTCTAACATATTGCTTTCCTAATCACACATTAATACGCTTATCCTGCTTCTTTGGCCTTAGCTAATACAATCCTTGTCCTGCTTACTTGGTGGTTTATCATTGATAAAATGATAATTTTTCATTGATAGAATGATAATTTTCATAAATCATTGCTTTTTCCATGTCATTACTCTCTTTTCATCCCAGTATGGGGTCTGACTTACCTATAGGATAAAAGACAAGACTACTTACCTTTATTGCATGGTCCTACAAAGGACTCACACCTCAGCTATCATCTCTAATTAGCACCAAGAGGCTGAGTGACCTTTTCACCCACACTTGCATCTCTTTCCAGCTTCTCCCTATTCATCAGCTAGATGATCTTCATAAACCATCTGAGTCACGTTCACTATCTTTCTTCATAGTCCACCACCAAACACCCCTCTGTTGCAATGCTTATTAAAAGCTTGACAATAATTACACCATTAAAATACCAGAAGTTCCACTTACCACTTTGACCAATATTTTCTCATTGCATCTTTGTTGCCCCTTCTTCTGCATTCACTTATCTTGTACTCATATTGTAACCCTTTGTTGTAGCACTTTTATGCTCAGTTTTTGTAGAGCACAAAGCACAGTGAGAATTTGGTCCACAGCTTGCCTCTAATTACTGCAGTAATACTACTCCCAATAATAAATTGAGCTAAACTACGAATTATATATAATTGCCATTTTCACATGTCAATTAGCATGCTGAGATACATTCTGAGGCCACTGTACACATCTGCATTTCCTGTCAAGACTCCTGTTTGATATGTACTTTACATACACAGCTAAAGCTACAGATAGGACCTGTAATTCTTTTCTAAAGGAAAATATATCAGTTTTCTTCATTACTGTGGTTCCTTCTGATCAGAATACCCTTTAGTTAAAGTATAATAAATGGACAAGGAAGAGACCAATTTTTTTTTTT
>VXAA01004296.1:92290-103061 GCA_013399115.1 Anseranas semipalmata
GGGGGGGGGGGGCGGAGCGAAAGCAAAACCAAAAAAACTAATTGTCTCAACAGAGGAGGCACACAGGATCATTTCTGTCTCATTTCCTACACTGTGGATGCCACCTTCACTTCTGGCAAGCTGGAAACAAATTTCAGGCTCCCCAGAACAGCAAAACCTAAAGTAGATCAATGGTCTCAAAGTTAATTTGTTCTTGACTAATGCTCATTCCTGTTTTTTTTTTTAAAAATATTCTTAGATTTAAAATGTCTTAAAAAAAATTTTAAATGTACATGCTTGTAACATTCTTTCTACAATTGTTCCAGGGTGCTGCCTGCATAGGTCTTAGCAGCCTCGTACTGTTCTAGCAAGTGTTTCAAACTGTGCTAGTGATCTATCTGTATAATGATGGTGTATTCATTTTTTTTTTTTTTTTTGTCATTTGAGAAACAAACATTTTAGAGAATGGTAACATTGCAAAGCTAAGTCTTCAAAAAAATTCAGATCAAGGTTTTTCAGGGTACATGACAAGAAAGACTGTTCGATTTCCATTTGTAGTTCTCAAAATATTCCCAGTATACCATTTCATTCCTTAACAGAATTGGAATACAGGAAACTGGAGGTCTGCTTTCTGAGCTTCCAATGTCTGCGGTATTTTTCAGAAGGGGTTTTACTTTATTCCTAGAGATGTTTTAGACAACACACACACATACGCACACACAAAAACAAAACAAAAAAATGCAACACATAAACTAAAATAAATTCCAGCTATCAGTTGCCTTGGGGAGCATATAGAAGTATTTGTTCAGATATTGAGTTTGGTAAATTTTGAAGACATTTTACTTTAGAAAAGATTACACTGAACTGCTTGGGATTTTCACGTGAAGAGATTTCCCCCGTAACACTATACATAGTAGTGAACAAATATTCTAACAACATTATAGAAAATAGACTAACTCAAAAAAGATCAAAAGAGACAATACAAAGTGAAAGTGTTTAGCAAAAATCATTTTGTTTTGTTTTGTTTTTTTCCTTGTTTTATTTTTCTTTCACAAACTAATAATCCAAAATTTACAAAACAAGGAAGGAAACAAAGGAGAATTATGAAAATGAACAAATTAATGAGTAATGCTTTTGATTTTCAAATTCTTCAACATGAAAGCCTTCTATCTGGTGATCTGGCACAGCAGTTAAGAAAATCAGAAAGATCAATAGAAATTTAGAAATAACCAGTAAAATGGTGATTCCTGAGTACAGAACCGGGAATAAAGTGTTTGCAACCTTTAGCACTGAACCTGCATAAATCCTGTTATTTTTAGGAACAAACAAGTTTGAGTCATTCTCATCTAAAACTGCATTATCAAAAGGCTAAGTAAAGGCTAAAAACAGCTTCAAGCAGAGTATTACACCACACAAGATAAAGCAGGGATTAAAGAGAAGTAGCATGGGGCAGAAGCGAAATACCTTCAGCACAATATAGTATACCAAAGGAAATATTTGTCCACATTTGAAGAAACAGTTTCTTTGCTGGTGTAAAGCAGCATAGCTCCACTGACTTGTACCTACTGAGGATGTGGGTCATAAGATCTTCATACTGAAATGAAATGGCTCTTGCCATGAATTCAAAAATATTTCAACAGCATCCATAAATTTAAAACCTGGCAAGGACCCAACAAAACTGTAAATACCATCAGATATTACTGCTACATATTGGCTATAAAATACTAAATAGTATAGTAGATACAAAGCTAAATACAAGAATTAATTAATATTTTAAATCTAGGTGAAGTTTGCTTTGTGACATGAGATGGCTGATAAGAATCACTATACATACTGATTTTGACTGTACTGACAATGAGATGCTTAGAGTAAAATTTGTCTTTGCAAAAAGCTCCACCAAAACTCTCAGACTTATTTATGAAATGGTGCAGAAGTCTGGTTCTCTGTACTGGGGTAAAATTTATGTTCAAGGAGATGACGCTTGACCCACACATTTAATAGTTACAACCAACATGTATGCCTATCTATTAGCATAATTTCAGATCAATGTGTCTCAGAACATAATTAAATACAAAAAATAAAACAAATATGAAACTGTACATCAAAAAGCAAACATCCACCAGACACCTCTTCAACCTGAAATTTACTGGAACACAGAGGAAAATCTTTTGCCTAAATTTACAGCTGGAAGATGGAGATTCTGCCACTCAGGAAAGGAGTGCCTGGACAACCACACAGGGGACCTGGAGGGCTTCTTTAACAGTAGACTAATTTGTTAGTATGATGTTATCTGGGGAGGGGAAAAAAAAAATCACCTAAAAATTTGCTTGTCTGGAAAATGTGACCAGCAAGTTTGGACAAAAAAAACAAACAAACAAACAACAACAACAAAAAAAAAAAACAACAAGCACAGCCTCAGAGTAATGGATTCTGTCCAGAGTAGATGAACCATCACAAGAAGAGTTAATTTTGCAGTGTCTCGAATGTCAATCTGTGATAACCATCAGCAGATGGTGAATATTGGATCCGGTGGCCCTAGCAGAGGAAGTGTTTTGAAGGGGAGATCTTTGGAGAACCAGCACTGCAGCAGCATCCCTAAACTTCAATTTAACAACCCAATTAATCAAAAATCTCAGAGATTTTAATACTCAAAAGCAGTTTAATGATACCTGATGATTTCTCACAGAAGAAAACAAAGTTTCTGCTACAACCTGTTAATTTAAACTTACACCCATGCCATCTTGTTGAAAGAACTACAGATATGTACCCAAATGTGACCTGTTTCCCCCTTCAAATGCTTGCAGAGGCATTCACATTCAATATCTGTAAATCTTCCACTCTTGGCTCTTCATGCTGCACGGCTCTTTTGCAAGTCAACATGACTCAACATTCAGAACAGGAATGCCTAGTCAACACCATAAAAATAGGCTTTCTGTTTCAGTGGTACAGGTGGAACTCCATAACAGAAGTACCAGTGACAGCTGGGAGGACTGTGGTCTCCTCAGAGTTCACACCAGTTTAGTCTGATTTAGATGAGACAACACTGGCATAGAACCTGACTGACTCTGGAAATCAGTCTCCCCTCTCTGTAGAAGCTGGATGCCAGCTGCCGGCAAGGAGCCCAGGAAAGCAGGCTGTGCCCTGTGCCTTTGCGTTGGCAAGCACGGACAAAGCGTCAAAGAAAGACATGACACCTCTTGGCGTCAACTCTGGAGGGAGCCCAGAATCAAATCAGCAGGGATGCAAGTGGGAGGGTTTAAGTCACCTGTGGGCTCCATCAATGTGCAATGTCCTAAATGGGAGAAGAAAATCTGCCACCAGCTTCTGTGGGCACTGAGGGAGAAACACAGAATTCAGCAGAAAGTCACTGAAAAGGCTACATTTCTGATAAGGCTAACATGAGCCTTGCAGTCCTCTACTGCTCAGGGATGGCCTTTTCTTCTGAGTGATCAGGCCAAAAACCTCAGGGCCTGCAATGTCCTGATGCACACCTGCTAGCCCCACACCTATGCCCTGCTCAGCCTTTACTGTGAAGCCTACACAGGACGGAGGTAGAGAAGAACTGTTACTTGCATCACCTAAATTAAAGATAGAATATGGATTAAATTCATTAAATCTTTCCAGTATGTCAAAAGCAAGGACATCCAGGCTATTAACCAAAATTTGTAATTGCAGTTACAGCCAGGTGCTGACATTGCATGCCATGGTTGTCTCTGATATTTATGTGTACTTACACAGTCACCTTGCTTCTTGAAGAGGTTGAATCTTTTAGAGAACACCACAATAATTTGCACAATACCAGCAATGATTGTAAATGTAGCAGATTATATAGTTTGAAATGTTCACACTGCTAACACTGATAATCTAGAAGCAAGTATAACAGCACTACTTTTTCCTCAGAAGAAATACCTTGGATTCAACAATTAGTCTTCTAACTAGATAACAGTCCTGCCGTTGTCAGGGAAGTTTGGGAGTTAGTTCTTAAAAAAGTTACATGCATACATAGGTATACATCTATATGACTGAAGAACTTAGAAGCTTAAAATCCATTCTGAGAAGTTATTCACAGGGGATTGTTCCAGGGGCTCTATCCCTAACCCTTAACATCCCCAAAGCTTGTCATAATAATGAGAAAAAACTGGTTTCAAATAAATAGTCCAAGATAATGTTGCCAGTGTCCTATATTATGTTTATCTTGTGCTATTTCAAATACTCTCCTGTATGCCCACACATAAACAAGTACTGGGCCTCTGCAGGAAGTGAGAGAAAAACAAACACGTATATACTTAGGAAAAAGTGCTACTGCATGGTGGTGCCACAGTTGGTAAAAGCATGTTCTTCCTTAAATTTTTTATTTGTTAAATATTTATGAAGAGTGTCTGCTTAGTGTGGAGAAACACCTATCCACCTCTGCAACGTCTGAGACCTTCTTGCAGGATAGTTCAGAAAAAGAAGCCCAATGGCACAATTATTCCAATTCAATGAAAACCAAATCTCGACCAAAAAAGGTAATAAATAAATCAGTACAACAGAGTGGTGAAGAAATGAGAAAGTAAACGTACACTTTGAAATGACACCCAAAGATATGCTACTTCAAAATCATATGATTAATAACACACTGAATAGTTTTACCCTCAAGAAAACACAACCATTCCCCCGCCCTCCAATCACACAGATCTCTAGTTCTGGATTACACATAACTTTTAACTTTTTAAATAAATGCAGTTTTCCTATTAAAATTGTAAAATGTTATTGTCACTTAATGCAATTAACACATCTTTAATGGATGAAATCTACACCATCACTACTTAATTACCAAAAGGTGGTTCAAGACACGTTCCAAGCATATTTCTTACAATAAAGAAAGCATGCCAAAATACTTTGCAGTTTGTAGAGTAGGAGATGTCAATCAGGCTTGACTTACTTAAAGCTCTTTGAAGAACTAGGGCACAAACCTGGAAGAGGCAAGTGAAAGTCTTTCTGTCTGGTAACAAGCACTGCTGTAGCTGTGATTGCTCGACACAAGGCCTAGCCCTGCAGCCATGCCTTGGATATAACTCCCACCGAAATCCGATTGTGATAATGCAAAAATAAATATATATATATATACAAAATCTTGATCCTCACTGGCAGCTAATAGCTTTTCCTGAAAGTTTTTCTCAAGGTATACAAGAAAAAATTTCAGAGTCCATATTTCCAAGATATTTTTACTCTTAAATTGGTATGAATTTGGCAAAATTGGAATAGGAACTGCAGCTAAAAGCATATATGTACATTTTAATGAAACTCCTGCACTATTTAAAGATTTGTACAATCTGCACAGCCTACATCAAAGTTATAGCATATAAATAAATATAATTAAATATATAATTTTAAAAATACATTTATGTGGATATAAGAATTATTCCCAGATGGAAACAAGAACTAATGCTACGTGTGGGCTTCAGATAATCAACAATGACCCTCAAGAGTACCACCACAGTGAATAAAAGAACATACCAACTGCCCGAAGTAAACCAAAATTGTAGCTCTTCTCATCAATACACTGTTACTTAAAACGGCTAGATTGAGTTGCTTCAGAGGAAACTTCATAGTAGGTTAAAATAGGATAATCTTCTCCCTTTAACTTATCCCTGACCCTTCAGAAAGATATGCACGAAAATTGGTAATGGATAACTTGAAAATCATTGTAAAGATCCTTTGTCACAAACAAAATGATTTGCAAGAAGTTGGCTGGATTATGCATACCTTGGTTTTGGCATCTTTTCAGGTATAAGATATGCAGCTTGGCTAAGTAAATATGAAATGATCCCGCTTCCTCTGTTTAACGTACACAATTCCCACATTTAAAAATCTAGTGACGATACCTAAAAAACATTCTCTTTAATCAGGTCCTAAAACACTCTCTTATTCACATCTCTTCCTTTCCAGTTTTTCATATCCAACTTGGTATCTCTAAGCTCTTGAGTGTGTTGAGATATATATCACACAACACACAAGTCAAGACAACACAACTATGCAGCAAATCCCTTCACTCCAAACAAACAGGAGAAAATTCAATCCTTTCTTGCCTATGCTAGACAGGGTTTATTTACCCCACCACAGTAACTTCCATGGTCCTAGACTTGGCTCATAGAATAATGACTACAAAACATACATACCCAACAATCCTCAGAGGAAACCAGAAATCATCAGTAACTGATGCATAGCTGAAAAAGAGCTGAATTTGTCCCCATAGGCACTATTTGTGCATTCACGCACTTAATATTTCACATCAAATCTGACTGTTTGAGTAAATAAAGTGACATTTTGATTATGGAACATATTAGAGACTGACAGTAGTTTTATTGATCTATCAAAACATTTGAAGGATTGATTACTACAGTTTCAAAGTCATTCATTTCCACAGAGGCGCAGGCTACAGTCCATAGCGAGTAGGCAAGCACAAAGCTTGAATAATAATCTTGGTCAGAAATTAGTTCTAAGACTGATAAGTGAAGATGACTATCATTTAAGGAGCCATTCCACAGTGTTTGCTTAGTGCAGTAATAGAGATCTCTTTTTATAGGGCCCAAAGAACCCTAGAAAAGTCTTCCTTCATACTCTGCCTCTGGTAATCTCAAGGGAAAAACAATGTGATTACACTGAAAATCCCTTTGAATGCAATAATATATGCCCAGTAATGAAACTAAACCAATCTCATTACAATCAGGTGCATAAAAATTATTTTGAGATTTAGATAAGTCACTTTATGTTGGCTTCACCAATAATTCTTTCTCTCACTCCTGAGCACAGCACTCCCCTACCCCTTAACCACTAATCCAACAAATGAGCCTTCCAGATTTCACATTAAAATGACAGCCATTTGCCTTCCAAATTGTGCTCCTATCCATTCCTCGTAATTTAAACCCCCCTAAGGTTCTCTAAAGACCCAAGAAGAGTAGGAGGCAGAAAAAACAGACACATCTTCAGCAGTGTGATTTTATCACCTTTGATGCCTTCAGATTGTAGTCTAACCATTACCAGGCCCCTTAGCATAATTACCTGCAGAGTCGAGGGTAGGGAGGGAGTACAGAACAGAATGTAACAAAGAGCAAAATGCTTTGAGAGGTGTCATGGCCTTTGTGTAGCACAGAGATGAATTTTTATTAGAACTGAAAGGGGAGGTTAAACATGAAGAAAGGCTCAAGACAGAGACCTCTTATGAGATGTATTAAGTAGCATCTTGGGTTAGAAAAAGAGTATGAAGCATGATCAGCACGAAACAGACCCAGAAATACAGTGCTCATGTCACATGCTCCCACAAATACCTGCAAGTTAGAAAAGGATTTTGTGTTTTCCTGCAAGTTTTGGTCCACACATGTTTTTACATAGCTTCCTGAAGACAATGGTGAAGGAGCTCCCTCTTGTAAATAAATAAATAAAATAAAATAAAATGAAACAACAAGCTTAGACTAGACTGTTGGAATAACATAACTATAGTGAGGAGCATGCTGTACAAAATGAAAACTAACAGGGTAGTAGGAGAGTGTAAAAGAGAAAAACTAATACCATTTCCTGCTGTGAGCTTCACTCTTCCTACAGAACAGGGAAGGAGAAAGGTCCCTGCAAGGGGGTCTCCAAGCTGCAGTCCCTAACTGGACTTCCTATTTCTGTCATCAAGGGATGCTTTGTCATCCCTCTCAGACGGCCAAAAATAAACCTTAAAGCTGACCTAGATCCAGGTTATGATAAGGGTCCTATTTTGTCCTTTTCCTTGCATTTATGGCAACACATGAAAAATTTCATATAGACCTCATTCCAAAGTCTAAGCCCAACCTTTTTGTCAGGGGTATGAGAGCTTTTGGGTGGTTTTAGTTTTGAAGCAAAAGAAAAAGGAGAATTTCTGAATATAACGCTTCTGAAAAAGAGGGTGGGGGGTGGAATTTTCTGTCAACAATCAAAAATAAAACTTTATAGTCAGTTAAGACACACTCCATTGTATTCCAAGGGGGAATAATGACTTCAAATGTGAAGATGAGATTATCGGTAAATTACCACAAGCAGACTTGTTCTCCATAAGTCCCTAGAGCAAAGAAAATAAGCTCATTAGTGATGTTGCAATTGCTCCATGGCTCCTTCTGATCCTGGAGTAGGCAAGCTAGAAACATCCCCTAAATGTCCCACCGCATTTATTTCTAGGGAGAGGAGCTGTTGCTATAAGCAGAGTCATAGTCACTGGGGCTCTCTGTGAACAAAATTTACTCATCAATCCAGGACTAACTCAGTTAACAAAACATAATTTACTCCAACAGACTACATGATTTTTTTATTTTTTTATTTTTTCATAAAAACAAGCAAATGTACTAGCTTTATCTAGTGTTGGTGGAAATGAAAGATCATAAGAAGGAAGGAACAAACGGTGTTCCCAGCACAAAGAACTGAAAAGAGAGGTGAAGAAGCAGCCAGGCTAGAGTTTCCTAATGAGGGTGCTTTCTTTTTCTCCAGCTTCCTACAGTTAACTACCTAGGTCTTTTCATTTCTAATTGAACTATTTCAAAAAGCACAAGACAAGAATACATTCCTAGATGCCAAACCTCTTCCTCAGCTGAGGCATCAAATTGCCAAAAACAATCAAGAGTTTGGCTGCTTTTAGTCCTTTATTCAGCACATGATGTTTGAAGAGAAAAATTTGTACTTTAATGAAAAGTTCTAAACACGCACCCAAAATTCATTATCAATATTTGAGCTACGTAGTGCCAGATGTTTCCAACACTTAGGAAAGGTAAAGAAGGAAGCAGAATGGCACATAAAACAACTGAATGGAACATGTAAATTAGCTTCAGTGTACCAAATGCATTAGCGTACAGAGTGCATGTGTTTCGCCAGCAGTTCATTGGGCTAATTTACAAATAGACTGCTGTATCATGCTCGCATGCTTGCAGAGAAACAAGTGCCAGGAAGAACGCTTTTTAATGAGAAGTGCTTTGTGTAACATCCACTGCAGAGGGACCACATAAGTCTACTAAACCTTTGGAGCACAGTGGCAGAAAAAGAACTGCACGCACAGCAATGAATCCCACATAGGGTAGCCTCTTATAATCTACTGCTTACTGCAGCTGAATATGGCAGCACTGTATCCAACACTGAAACAGAGATAGTTGTAACGAGTTGGTCTGGTCTCTCTGAAAAGAGACACAACCTCTGACATAGGTCCCAAGCAAGGTATTGACCATGGTTTTCATGTTCTAACACCCTGTAAATTAGGATGTAAGCACCTAGTCTACGCTGCAGAGATTAAGGAAGTAGGTGAAGGTATTAGTTGTTACATTCAGTAAAGAAAAATGGCTAGTCCGTTGTTTTGACCAAAGATATTTTCAAAGGAGAGTCAGGAATATGATACCATACACACCTAAACAAGGCATTTTAGAGCTTAATGATAAAACAGCATTTCTGAAGTCACAGTCTCAGCAAGTTTTATTTTCCAATGGTCAATGGGAAATTCCCAGAAGACAGATGACATCATACAAAAGTCCTTACATCTTTTTATCAACTGAAGATTAGTACCATGATGCAGAGAGTTTAGCCAGTCTTTTGACTTGGAATACATTTTAATTGTACTAATCTATATTATATTTCTTGTTTCCAGCAGTTACAGCAAAATCCTCCTACCTCCCCTCCAAAAAAAATCTTCCAGCAGAATAAATAATTTAATAAGACTCCAGCTTCCAGTGTTTTCCAAGAAAACACTAGACATTAAGTTTCTCATGGCTTGAAAGTTTTGGGTTTACTAGTTGTATCTGGATCACCTGATTTTCTCACATTTTAGTGAGCTCAAGTGTGAGGAAACAAAGTAGCAACAAATTTTCTATATCATGTTTGAAAAGGCAAGAGGAAAAGGCCAAGCTGCATGAAGAGAAACTAGAAGAATTAGTAATTTTTTTCCCCAAAATAGAAAGCACCAAAACCAATAAATCCCAACAATGAGCAACTCAAATAGTTGGCCATGGCAGGAATAAAATCTATGCAAGAAACGTATACGAGGGAGAAAGATCCTGACCACTTATAAGACCATCAGGTGCAACAACAACAGACCCAATACTGAAGACCTGATGCCACAGAATAGGCTCAGCTTGCCTGGTATTTCTTATATAAGCCATACATGACCTTACACAAAGATTTCCAGAACAAACCTACTTGCACAGACTCATTGCATGTAAGGCTTTAATAAGAGTGGAAAGTCATACCAAGCTCCATATTTAACAGACCTCACCTGACCTTCTCTATTTTCACTTTTCTGTCCCCAAAAGGACTGATTCCAAATCCATGAACAATTTCACACATCTGCTTTTGAAAACCCAGCAACAAACGTATCACAAAAAGATTTGCCTTTTTGCCTATCTTGAAAAGCCTTATGGAAGTGAATGTTCTATTAAATCTTAGGAAAATAAATATTCATTATCCATCCAGTGACATTTTTAGTCTTACACCATCTTTTGTGTCACAGCTAGAAATGGGTACTTTACGATACAAAAAAAATTTTTTTTTTTTCTAAATCATTCCCTTGGCTAAGACTATTATTTATCATCCCAACAAACTTTGAGCCACTGGTTTTGAAGCCGAACTCTTATTCTTTCTTGGTTTGGAATAAATCATAAAATCATGGAATATCCTGAGTTGGAAGGGACCCACAAGGATCATTGAGTCCAACTCATGGTTCCGCACACGAAAAGGCAAGTGATAGTGATGCCCAGTTCGTTCATTTACTAGTAGACATTTCCATTATTTCTTATTCATATATATATATATATAT
>VXAA01004296.1:103208-149119 GCA_013399115.1 Anseranas semipalmata
TGTATATATATATATATATATATTCCTTTCCTGTAAAAGTCTAAATAGCTAGCTGTGTCATCCACTAATGAATGCAAGTCCTCCTTCCATATGTGATCCGCAGCTGGTACAAATCTGTTATAGCATCAGTTAGAAAAAGCATGCATCTTTATGTAGTAATTCATGCTTTCAACTTTCAGAGGCATGACAGCTGGATTTATGATAAGGGAGCCCGAAATGACCACCAAGAGAGCGTAAAATAGGCATAATCAAAGATGACCACCCACATTACAGAAGCAATGTTATCACTCCAGTCATGAGACTGGAAGAGAACCTTCAGATTAAAAATCCACTCCAAATTCAATGAACTGTCCCATATGTTAAATAGCACAAGCCCATTAGAATTGTAACTGTAGTCCTTCCAGAAAGTCCACTTGTGCATATAGTCCAGGCTTATGTGAACACTGACAGTTACAATTTCAATTGACTTCATGTATTCTCCACACCTTTTCTTCCAGAGAACCTTGTCACATAATCTTTTCTCCCCACTCTGGCTACTGCACTTTTAATAAAATAAGTTCTTTGTGGTCTCCAGCAAGACTCAGTTTAATAAGCCACCCCATTCAAAATATATCAACATTCATACCACCCCCATCAAGACCTACACAATGTGAACGGCCCCTTAGACAGCCAAGCTGCAAAAACAATACTGCTAAATGCTGAACCTATTACCTGGAAGTAGATATTTGGAGAATGTGCTAATCTACTGTGAAATCTACTTTACCAGCAGTCCAAAGTTCTACTACTGTGTAAGTCTCAGTATTTTTGAATGTGTGTTTCACCAAGCCCTTTGACCCAGCATACAGCACAATCTTCAGTGACAGAATTGTTTATCAATTGCAGCCACCAGGATAAGGACTGCAAATAGGAAAAAGACACATGGTCCAAGTATTGTCTTTACCAGTCAAAAAAACAGCCATCCAAGAGCCATGAAGAAAATATAATCACATCAGGACAGCTTAAAGATGGGCTGATTTGCACTGAATTTGGAAAGGGCTGGAAGGCTTGGAGCATCCAAAAGGTGGTCTTTGCCTTTTTTGTGACTTCATCCAAAAGAAGAAAACGTACCTTTCACCTCCAGAGCTCCATTCCCTTTCCATAAGCCAAGCGTTAGCATCCTCAAGCTATTCCAAAGGCATTTATTTTGATTTTTGCAACTTTGTGTTCCCCAAGTCAGAGCCAAAAGGGAATCAAAGGTCCAAAGCAAGGTTTAAGCATTCAGAACTAAGAACTGGGCACTGAGCCACTCTCTGGACTAGGCTTCGTAACACCCCTAGGCTGGCCATTAAATTGAGGAAACTCCTTAGTGTGACACCTAATGCCAAAAAGAGGAAGGCATCTGTGAGAACTGGAGCACACAGTTTTAAGTGGGCAAGTGGGGGATGCTGTAAGAAGAGAAAGAGGACCATTAACATTTGCTAATCTAATTGAAATCCAAAAATGAGAACTATTTTTTCCTTCTGTAGGACTTAAAAAACTGCTCTAAATAATAATAAAAATCTCCTAAATATAAGGTTTCTAAATGAGCTACATAATGTTCCATGCCATAATCACCACTGCAACAAGAAAATTGCTCGAATCGTTTCTGAGCCAGATTTGTCAGTCATGCTGCTCTGTGCTCTGAGTAACAATGTTCTGTGCAATTAATATCAAACCTTCCAAGGCAGCTCTGATTTCTTATGTTCTGTGTGTTTCTGTCATTGCAGAAACTGCAAAGCCATACTAGACTGTAATATAGAGCACTGAAGGGAAGAAGAGAGAAAGAAATGGGGATGGTGGGAATAGAAAAAAGGAAAAAACTTTTGCAGCCAAACAGAGGCCAGGAATAGTAAGATAATTAGGGTGTGTTTTTTCACAAGATTGCAGCAGCTTGAATTGTTCCCCCCCTTTATATTTAATTACAGTTTTTATTGCATTCGTAAGAAATTCAGCTGCTGAAATAATCCGAGGTGCCAAGAACAATTCATTTCTCCCCGTTTTCCAGAAACTTTCAGCTCAGCCATAATACTCTCTCTCTTTGTGACACAAAGATGGAACAAAGTGCTATTGAGCTCTTGTTTATGTTAGGATCTTAGATGCCATCATTATTCTCAATCTGCATGAAAATCCCAGGATAAGAAATGGACGAGGGAGACACAGGGGCATAAAAAGGACAGAATTCTTTTTCTCTGCATCTTGCTGTGCCTCTGCATTGCAAAATTACCACTTACATCAATAAAACACACATCAGGCGATAATGAATGTATAGAGACCTCGCAGAGGGAAAAATCACAACTCCAATACATATGAAACATCAGCCTCCTACATATGTTTAAAATTATACACCGTATGCTGAGATTTCTGAAGAGACATTCACTCAGTGGAAGTGTAGGGATGGGAGAGGAGGGGGTACATACAATGCCATTCTTAAAGAGCTTTCCAATCTGCTAAATACTGATTACTATCAAACTCTAAAGCATAATATATAGCACAATGTAAACTGCAGGTCCTTAATATCTGTGACCAGATCAAAAATGAGGCCTATACACTGCCAAGCAGTATATGGGAACAAACAGGAGGCTATTGAACAGGCTTCACACAACATTTTCAGGCTTTGATCTATAACCCTGGCCCATATGAGTAGTCATACTGAAATCAATAATATTTTAATCAATAAAATTTATATCAATAAGAGTTAGTGGATTGGGCCAGTAAAGCATTTTTCATGGTAGGAAACCTGATTACAAAACCAGTCATTTGCCTTCAGACTGCAAATGAGACTTTTCTTACAGGAATTCTGGGGATATGTTTGGCGAAGGGAAAAATGAACTCTCCTTTATATTGAAAGTTAAAGTTCAGCCTGAAGGAGAGAAAGACACTCTAATGCACTATTACCTACAGAGAATTTCATTTCTCATCATTGACTCGAGTCTTGTCTGCAGCTGTCTTCTTCACAATGTTCTGCCCTAGCCTCAGCTATCCCACCCCAAATGAGTAATAGAGCTATTTTTTTCTATAGAAAAGTGTAAATGAAACACTCATAGCAGCTGGAGAACCAGGCTCGAATCTTACCTACAATAGTTTCATATGCAATTGTTTTATCTGAAAGGACAACTATTGCATTTTAGCCTGATTTGGCAATAATCTTTTATCAAAATTAGGCTCAAGAGAAATGCTCCAAATGCCACACACTTAAAAAGAAAACAAATAAACAAACAAGCCAACAACAACAACAACAAAAACAATGAACCCAAACAAACAAGCCAAACCAAACCTTCACTCATGCCTGAGGTAACTGGTACAGCAAAACCTGCAAGTGAAATGAAAAAAAAAGGGGGGGGTGAAAATCAGTTTTCACTACTAGTAGTGTGTGCAGAACAAAACATTAACTACAGAAAGGGAAAGGATGCTCTTCCTTCAAAATTAGTCATTCAAGGGAGGAACCAGTCAAAATTTTCTAGCACAGAACACACTTAGCGATGACTTTACATGTCTTTGACCATCAAAAATGCGTACACTCAAAGGGAAAGTAATTTTAAGTATGAAAATAAAAACTCACTTTGATCAAACAAGCAGGCCTTCACAGAAAGTGTTCCACAGAAATCAGTTTCGATTGTCCCCTTGACCATGAATAGAAGCATTCCGGTGAGACACGTGGTTAGTCACATACACAGGACTGAACTTTTTACCTTTGAAAGACTTGGGAAACTAATGAGTGAATTTTCCAAAGACTCGGATGAAAAAGGGGCAAAAGACCTGCTGATCTCGGTGTTCTTATTCTTCACAGAATTGTTAGATCACAGTTAATAATGGACAAGTTTATCTTAAGACACTCCATCTCAAAGAGTGTTCTGCAGGGAAAAAGATAGAACAAATTTTTCCTGCCCTTTACCTAATGGCATCAGCTCTTCTAGCCCTTGGCATCAGTCTCACGCCACTTCTCTCAGTTTCCTCTTAGCTTCTGCAGGCACACCTTGCATTAATGGAGCTTAGCAAAGAGGCAGTCTGTAATCCTATCTGACTGTGATATGGCTTGTAGAAGATCAGATTTACAATAGCATTGTATTTTAAGGCCCTTATCTATTAGACACTGTCAAAGCCAACTGGGGGAAAAACATTACAGAAAAAGAAAACTCAAGTGGTGCTACTGGATCTGAAGGAAAAAGCAAAACTAATGGGTATAAAAATTGCAGCCTTCACAGCAAGCCTAGTTCACCCATTCGGAGAGTTGCATCGTCTCTGTTGTGCAGTCTGGTGACAAAATCAGAGCGGTCCTCTGGGCATAAAATCTTCCATTGCTTCTGTGATAATACCTCTGATCTTCCTGTTTATCATTTCAGATTTTATCTCCTCTCAGTGCATTTGACTAATCTTAGATTTCTGGAGGAAACATAGCAGGAAGCGGGATACTGCCTCAGTCTGAGTGATGACACTTCCATTCAGCTGTACAAAACACAGGAGCATCACTGCTGCAGCCAGCTCCAATGGGGGGCAAGTAAGCATCCCCCTCCATGACCCAAGAAAGCTGTCTGCCTGGGGTGTTATGTGTGAAAGTCATAAATCCAACCCAAGGAACTCTCATCAATGAAAAGCAGAATACCAGAGCTCATTTCTACTGTATTATATTTACTCTTTCTTGTCAAGGTACTTAGTATGATATACCATTTTCAGCTCACATTGTTACACATCCAAACTCAAAGCCCAGTTAAGTCTCGGTCACAAACACGAGTACACAGGTCTTGTGTGCCTGACAGAACTAGCCATCACCATTTATCTCAAGTCCTTTAATATTTGTAATAACTGTTTTTTAAAATAATACATCTCACAAAATACACTTCTCATAAAAGATTAAGCTACAATTTCTCCACCTTTTGGTAGAGAAATTTGGCATGAAATGCCACTTTCTTTTTGACTCTATTCAGTCTTTGCATTTGACTTACAGATAGAGATTTCTCTTGGTAACTTGCCATTCAATTTCATTTTCCCAGATGCTACTAGAAGCTTTTAAGCTTGAACTCTTGCTCATGTACTTAAACTTTCTGCAGTATCATAATATCCAAACTTTTCTCAGATGAAATATCATCATTACCTTCTATGTCCCATAAGAAATTTTTAAATCAATAATTAATAATATTAAGATGATGAGAAAAGCCAAGTTTCCCAGTATTCATTAACCTTGAGCAAATCTAAATTCCTTTAATTGTTTTAAATTGGGAGGAAGATGGAATATCAACCCTATAAATATCTGGGAAGATTTTTCAATAGGATTTCATTTATACTCAGCACAGAGCTATAGATTAATTTTTCAGCAGGGACACACACTAGTTTCAGAAGGCTGAAGTTAAAGTTAATTCTGACAACTTCTGGGCTGTGTTATAGCATAAGAAGTCACAGCTCTTCCATTCCTTTAGCTTCTCAAAACAGGTCTGGAGCAAAACATCCTCCTTGTTCTGTTGTGGAGGTCCTACCATTTACTTACCAGAAGTAGCTCTTGTACATGTCTAAGCTCTGAAGAAAACAGGCACAAAGGATAAATTTATTGTTAAACTGACTGAATACTACATAGTATATATATGTTGTTGTTGTTTTTTTTTTTCTTTTTACCCTTTTCTTTCTCCCTGAGACTCACCTCTAACAGGCCAATGATGATGGTAGCAGAGATCAGAGTAAAAGCTAACAAGCCTCTTCACAGCCACCTCACCTTTCCAGTAAGCCAATGGCAACTGCAATCTCTGCCTTTGTGCCACAGCGATGCTCGACTAGACACTGTAGTGAGTGGGGCAAAAGAGCTATGCTGAGATTCAGTCAGTCTTTCCCCCTTCACATTTCCCATTGCAGAATGATCAGCTTTTCTCACCTGCCAAAGCAATATTCCAGAAAGGCATGATACAAAGTTATGACAATGAAAACCAGGAAGAGTCTCTCTGTAGGCATCTGCAGTAAGGATGGCATGAAGCTGCTAGAATGGGCAGCACAAATTCATTTCCTAGAAATTCATTTGCATTCAGTGCTTCCAGAACAAAGAGAAGAATAAGGGGAGCATATCTTAGTGAATGGGTGGTAACAGTCTCCCTTCCTACTGCTGTAGCTAACCAAGTCTCATATGTCTCCCCAAAGTCTGCCCTAAAGAAGGAAGTGTAAATCTGAGACGAAATTGGTGTTTGGATTTCTGCCCCCAGTATGAAAAGGACTTTTTTTTTCTTTTGTCTTTTTTTTTTTCTTCTCTTTCCTTTTTTTTTTTTTTTTTTTTTTTTTTTTTTTTTTTTTTTTTTTTTTTTTTTTTTTTTTTTTTGAGTTGATCAACATTTGAGTAAATGATAAAAAGTGGGGTACTTTGCTCTTGTAACACACTGAAAAAAGAAAAGGATCAGCTTGGGGATTAAGAGTCCATCATGCAACCCAGAAAACCTTGTATACAACATATCATTGTTTGTTGGTTTTATGATACTTTTTGCATATAAAGCCACAACATCAGGAAAGATGAGAAGTTGTCACTTACTTTAAGTTTCCTTGTAGCTGGGAGCAATAAAGAAGAGGCACTGAGCAGAAGTAGCACTTTCTTCTCCTTAGAAGGATGGTGTTAGCTTGCATCACATATCCTTGGCCATTTGGAGTATGCAGTTTAATAACAGAGAGGTCATGTTGCTACCCACTTTGTTTCTTATGATTGTAAAAACACTTGCTCTGATTTAGCCAAAAAGAATGTCTATATTAGAAAGCTGGGTGAGACTTATAAATGAAGAAGGGAGGCTTTGGAGGGAGGTGACAAGAATAAAAAAATAGTTTGAGAAACAGATTTCCCCCTCCCAGAAAACAAACAAACAAACAAACAAACAGAGATAGTCAAAAACAAAACAAAAACAACAACAAAAACCAACCCAAGACAGAAACCCAGGCTCTGTAACTGAATTCAGTTATGTAAGTATTAATGTTAATTTTCTCATAAATGCACAATCATGCCTAAAGCACAGCTGAAGCAGGTTTAGTAGGGGAATCATTTCTGTATGTTACATTAATTTTTCAATATACTTAAATTAAAAAAAAAAAAAGGAAATTAAAGAAAATATTTTTAATCAGTCTTTTGTTACTCAGCCACCCATATTGCTCACTGCTGGGCACTTTGCAAGTACTAAAGGCCTTGTAAAAGATGCTCCTCACTCAGACACTAGACTTCCACTCCTAAGAGCCAAGGGAATTGGGATTGTTTCACTAGGCATTCATTTCCAAAACAACAAGCGTCCTGTCTTCTCTCCTTCTTCAACACGCTGGCAGGATAATGGGCAATAGAAGGTCACAAGTGCTCCCTCTTTGACCACCCTTTCCTCGGCGTTACCAGTTTCCTCTTTCCAGCTTGCAGTGGAAAGGACATTAGAAATCTGTGAGTTGTAATTATTCCATCTAGAATACAGCAACAGCTACTTTTTGCTCATTTTCTGAGCAAGGCAACATTGAAAAGAACAGCAAGGAGTCTTGAAGCAGCTTCTGCAGACCCTGTGTTTCAATCAACTAGTAGAGAGGTTTGTTTCCTTTTACAATGTCCTACTCTACTGGAACAGGTTTTCAGCATTGAAGAACAGTTTTTAAGCACCTGAGCTTCAAAGTTGGGACAATTTGAACAATTTAAATCAAAATTAGGGATGTGAGTAAATGACCAGCACAGTATAAAGCCGCTTTGCTCATTAAAACTCTACCAGCCACACATCTAGCCATGTCAGCCTGCTCTAGGGGCAAAGCTCTTTCCTGCTAATCCTACAGCATCAGATCAGCTAATAGGAAGGTCAGGTATAGTCTGTCCTTTGAACCAACAGCACTGCTGTGCAAATTTCCATTGGTTACACTTGAAGAAATGCAGCTAAGTCTATGGGGGTTTTACAGTTGCCATGAAGAGCAAAATACCATTAGACTAAGGTTGTACTAATCTTGATTAAAACAACCCAGCCCCATATTTAGAGCAAGAGTGAATTTAGAAGGCTGGTGGATAGAAAATTTCAATGCACCAAGTTTTTATCCAGTCTAGACTGTGGCCACAAGCTTTTACAAGAGTAAGAACAGTTAATGACAGAACACACCATTCGGAGACCTGGCTTTCTTCACATAGCTCAGGTGCATAAGCCTTAAGGTTTAAACAAAAATAATATACACACACACACATTCTTGGCTAAATCACTTCTTAATTTCTTATCTCAAGTTGTACAGCTGATTATCTAAGTTGGAAGAAACAGAAATGGAAAAGCTCAAAGGATTGGTACCAGAAAGAAACAGCTCCTCTACTTCAGGCTTGAAATCTAGCCTGAATCAGTACTGAAGAATAACATAAAGCTTTAGACAGAGCCCAAGTGGCATGGGCTCAAGAGCAGAGTGGGAGCTGCTGCTCTGCTCCTCCTCTCAGGGGAAAAAGTCAAAGCCATGATCTGACTCATAGACAAAGAGAAAGCTTCAGGTAGTCAACTTTTTTTTTTTTTTTTCCTCTGAATGCTGCTGCCTAAAGGACCATAGATGGGCAATTACAGCTGTGCCCTCCCAGCCATATAATGCTGACCATACACATACTACGTCACCATACGTAGCAAGAGTTTGCATCTAATCCAGGTACACAACCTTCTGGGGTTTACTCTCTGCAATCTATAGGTAAACCCCAAAGATAAGAGCTTAAAGACAAGGGATACTGACAACTATGTCTACCAGATTAGGCAAAGCAGCTGAGCGTAGCTGGAGAATATTTCCAGAAGGGATACAATCTCCCCAAAGTGTTTATAAAACAGTCTCTCTAGAAGCTCTGGGACGGCTGCATTTCCCTCCTATTTCCCATTTTAGGTTTGTTCTCTAGGTGCATGGGGAATATGAGGGAACCAGTCTGAGGGTTTTCCACCAGTATTAAGCTTACATTGAAAAAAGTAACAAAGCACAAAGAAGTTTTCTCTCATTTCTCTAATACTTTTTAAGGTTTGTGGTTCCAGGCAGGCAGTAGGTGCCAAGCAAAGGCAGACTTAGAAGGAGAATTTATACTATCTTAATGCACCGTATCTTCCAGGGGAGGAAGCCTTCCCTCCAGACGACAGCATTACCACTCCAGTGTCACATGCCTCTTTCTGCTTGATCAAACCCAGTGACATTTACAGGACAAAAAAGAAATACCTCAACAGCTCCGGGAGAGATGCTTCCTTTATGTTAGTAGAAGCCAATACTGTGGGAACTGCTGTCTGCAAAAAATAAGAGCATCAAAATATGTACTAAAGGTAAGCAGTATTCTTGCATGTGAAGACGCATCCTCCCCTGGAGACAGGAGCAACAGGGGAATAACTCGAACAATTACAACAAAGATTAAAGATACCATAATAAAATGCAGATAACCAAATGGGAAAACAGAATAGGATGCACAACAGCTGTGAGCCCCCCCTTCAACCACTCTGGCTCTCTTCGTTTACTCTGCTCATTTCTGGCGAAGCAAAAACAGGTCTCCTGAAAGCAAAAAGCTGCACCGATAAGAACTGATTCCTGTGAGCTGCCCTGCTAGGGGTAAAAATGGACACTTACCTGTATCTGCCACCTTCCAGAAATCCCTGCTATAATAAACCAATAGTCACCTGTTAGAAGTGTCAGTTGATCAGGGCAAAGTTACTGCCTGACCAAACACTCTTAGGAAAGTGTTTTTCACTTCACAGACAGGAGGCTGCTAGGGTTTTAGACAGTGCTCCATATACCAGCCCTGCTTGCTTGCGCCTCTCTGAGGCTGTTAGTTTAGTTATTAGAAAATGTAACCCTACACGCATGCACACAAAATCATACAGATATAGAGTATTTGGAAGCTTCCTACTACACAGAATAACAAGTAGAATGGCAAGTCCTTATCTGTATGCCCTGCATATCCGCACATCTATTTAAAGCCTGTCCATTTTTCCTTGTGCAATTTGGAAAAGATGTGCAGCCCCTTGCTCAGATGCAGGGGTTTCAGTCTTGGCAGGTATCTCAGGGCTCTCTCTCTCCCTGCTCTAGCTCATTGCCTCTGTGCTGGCAGCGTGCGGTCGCTCTGTGCGGCTGTTTTTTCCCCACCGTTTGTCAGTACACGCGCTCTGGGCTTCCCGCTGCCATCTGGCAATCAGTATGAGATCACAGCTCCGGATCCCAAGAGAAAGGCACCGCAAGACAAGGTCAGAGATAAAACAATATCAGAATACACAAACCTTTGTGTAGCTGCACCACACACTGTTTGGCATTCCTGTGACCCATTTTTTACCTTTCTGTAGCAATTCAATCAGTGATTTTGCTACAGTAGATAAGCATGAAATGAATTTTTCACAGTTGTTTACCGATACCACAAAACCATACTGCTCAGAAATTCTTGTAGGTCCTAATGCTAGTCAGTTCATTTGTGTTTTATCTTTGGCAGGTGATTTCATCTAGCATCAAAACTGAGGTGCACAGAGTCTTTTCCTTTATTCAGAAATCGTGTTGCTGATGTCTCCTTATTGCTTATAGTCTAATACAAGCATTTCTGCTCTGGTTTCTTCCAGTACTTAGAGGACATTAGATCTCTCTTAGTATTTGCACTAACACATTTGTTGCATTCACCGCACATTTTGCACAGAATTATGAAATCATTCAGTTTGGATGGGATCTCTGGGCACTGTTCTGCGTGGATAGATAGGTACAAACTTTGGGTAGCAATAAAACTGTCGGTATCCTCAATTTGCACCAATCCGGCATAATCACCAGGAGGAAGGGACAGCTCAGTGTCAGGCTATCTGGACCCAACTAGGTCAAGTGGCAATTAAACCACCAGAAGGCTGGGCTGAGCATTTTAAGTTAATGTGTTTTAGAAACATAACCTTTCATCTAGCTTCCCACATATTTCATCTTAAATTTTCTTTAATCAAAGCTAGAAGGGGAAAAAAAAAAAAACATCACCTCACAAATGAAGATTTTTCTCATTGGTTTCAATCAGACATTTTGTTGCTTTAAATGTGATGACTTTCTCATCAGCAGAAACCAAATATACTCATGTGATTGCTATAGAATGCAATACAGAGAGCAGTGAAGTTTCTTTGCCATGTGCAACACATTCAGAATTATTCACAATATCCAAAGCTCTTGTCTAAGACAAATTTTTCTTTTAGCTATTTTCAATGAAACTCTGTGCAGCTTATTCCATAAACAAAATTGATCTGTCCACTTTTTATCTGGTGTAATGAATGGCAAATTCAGATGAGAAAGCCAACCCTTTTTAAACATGCCAAGCAATTTCTCACCTGAATGTTGTGTAGTCATGGACGCTATTACTGTACCATATGGATGAAATGTTTTTTTTGGTTGAATAGATGTTTCTTATATTTAGTGGTCTTACTCAATCCCTAGTTCACTGAACCTCCAGGGATATCGGGTCCTTCATCAGGGTAAACATCTGCAGTTCAGCTACTCTTTAGAATATGCATCTTTCCCTGTAGTCTTCGTTAGTGCTTACTTATAAAAGACTTTATAAATATGTTGAGTCTCTCTGCATTTCATGAAGGCACACGTTCACTTTCAGAGCTGAGAACAACCTTTTTCCTCTTATCTTTATTTTTTTAAAGGGACTGACTCAAACTCAGTAAAGATTGTATGACCAAACAGACACATCTGACATAAAAACAGAAACAAAGAAACCATAAGATGCAAATCCTAAGTAAACCCTTTGAACTGTGAAGACATTCAGAGTCCTAATGTGCTCTAGAGGTCTTTGCTAGAAATTGAATCTATGCCAAAACTTGAATGAAATCAGCAAGCATCTGAGCATGCTTCTCTGAATTATCCTCAGTACAGAGACTCATCTTCTGTGTTCATTTAATTCAGGTACTGCAACATTATTAGTGTAAATCATCACCTGCATAGGCACATAGTGTGCCTTATCACTTGTGTGGTAGGAGTCCCAGTTAAAAGCAAAAGTCTGAGAAAGGGAGAGGAAGAGTGTTTTTGCCAGCTAATATTATCATATGTTTTCACCACTGCCACAGAGTTTGTCCGGTATATCATACAAGATGATGAAGCCAGAAGTACTCCCTTCAGCCAAGAGCTGGCAACAGGAATTTATGCAGAACCTCAAGTGTAATGGGGTTCATTTTACTTTATATTTCCCTGGGAAAATAACCAAGCTTTGCCATATATGTATTTCAACATGTTTAACATATTTTACTGCAAAACATAATATTTGTAAATATATTTCCCTCATTGCAGTATTCCGTTTAATGTAACTTTGACCTTCATCAAAACTATGACTGCAGTCAAAGAAGAGACGTAGTATTTCATACCACAAGATCAACTGTGTGAGCAATACAGTTTAGTGCTTAGCCACTAGGGACAGACAGCAGGAATACCTTAATGTGGCTGTCACCATTGTGCTGATGCAGGTAGGATTCTGTTGGTGGGATGGGCAGTTGTGAAAACTAAGTCAAAGGAGAAAAATAAGTGAAATAAATCAGAAAAGAAATATACTTAAAGACAGTTTTCAGCCCTGTAGCAATATTAAATAACAAATACATCCAAATCACCCTTTTAGTCAGCAGTGTCATTCTCCCTGAGGCTAAAAGGCAGCCCATTCCAATGCTTGACCACCTTCTCCATGAAGATATTCTTCCTGATGTCCAATCTAAACCTCCACAGATGCAACTTAAGACCATTCCATGCAGCACCATCCTTGCTGCAACCTCCTTTCAGGTCATTCACATCCTGGAGGAACACAAGAGGACTCTTGCCACTGCAGTCACAGAGAAAACTTTGAAAGAATTCATTCAGCACATCCTGCTGGGATGGCTTGAATTTTTTTTTTTTTATTTTTTATTTTCTTATGTGGTTGTGCAAACTTGATGCACTATTTTTTCAACCTTTGGCAGTTCTCTAGATCGTATTTTTCCAGGCCACATCACATAGCAGTAGAAAAGCAAAGTGCTTAGCTGACAGTCCCACACATAGCCTTCACCTGGATTTCTAAGGATACATAAAAATATGGACACTTCCCTCCCCCTGTCTTTAGTATTAAAATATTACAAATTAAAATGAAAAAATGAATATGATTTAGAATAAACAATATACTGCATGCCCAAGTACTGCATATATGGATTGTCTTCTGGCAACTTGGTATCATTATTTTTGTTCTATCAAATAAATAGAAAACATTACTCAACCAATAGAAAATACATCCTTGTATTTGTCTGTGGCATTCCCCAAAAGAGCACAGAACACACAGGTTTCCATTTCACATCAGAATATAATCAAACAATTAAGACATCCAAAGAACAAGGGTAGGGAAAAGTGGAATGGAAAGCTTTATCTTCATTGGTCTTTTAAAAATTAAGAGAAATTAATATAAAATGCACAATAACAGATGCACTATGTCAGATTCTGCTGAAGAAAGATGGAAGCTGGAGTTAGTCATGTTGTCAACGCTGTTTAAAAAAATTACAAGCAAGCACTAACATCTGCAAAAGTGTTTGTTCTCCACAGTGAGAAATTATCTATCAATCTCCTTGTGATGTTTTCTGCTATGGTACTGACTTGTTATCCTTCCATATTTTACTCAGTGCTTTGGGGTAAAAGAAAAAAGAAATTTAAATCAATGCATATGTATCCCTGAATAATTTTCTCTAAAACAGAAGAGAGGTTTTTGTGTTTGTAATCTTCTGTGAACACAGAAAGTTACCTGTTACCTTCATGCTTGCAAGTTTATATGACAGACCAAGAGTCATTCACTGTGGAATCTACTGCCAATTAAAATTGCAGTCCTGGTAGCTACAAAACTACAGATGTAAGCATTAATTTGATCTGCTTACTGATATGAAACCCATTTTTACATAACCGTGAGCATAGAAATATTGATTCGTTGCTCATGAATTATGTTTTCACTGTGAAATCTGAAGTCATAGTTTTCATACTGGAACAAATTAAGATGTTAAATAGCAAGAGCAGCTCTTCTGTGTTTAGAAAAATCAAAGAACAGACTGTTACAAGGTGGGAATAGTATCCGTGTATTTATCCTTATATTTACAGTATTTAGATATCGTGTTTTAACTCCCAAGTCTCAAACTACAAAATATTCCTTATTAGAAAACAGATTAAAGTTATTTCCAAAACCAGAAGATACTTAAATATAAGTATTTCATGTAAATAAGCTTTTCTGCTTTAATGGCATGACCAGGGAGATAAGCACTTATGTTAGGCCTTAATCCAAGAAATGAACAAGAAAAATGAACCAGAAATGAATAAGAAAAAGACAGTAATAGGGAGGAGTTAAAATATTCTCTTGGGTTGAAAATTACGAAGTTTAAATCTTCTACCATGTCTCTGTAGAATTTAAAGTATGTGAAAAATGAATTGTTCATTATTCACTGATTTTATGCTGGTGGAACGGAAAAAAATAGAAATTAAAAATGTAATGAGTTTCTGTTAACATGATGAAAATAGAATTAGGACAGAGACTCCAACATCACTAGCTGATCCAGGTAACATAAAAAGTGACAAAGTGTGAGAGAAGGCAGTCAGTAGCAACACTCATTTCTTTACTTCTGCATAACACATAAGATGACCACCTCTGGACAGCAGTAGCTGCTTGGGAACACCAGCAGACTAAAGGCTGTTTGGACTCGGTAGCTAGAACTGTGCTCTTACCCTAGAAGTAATCCCTTATATGCCAGGAGTTAAACATGGTGCCAAGGTAAAAATCCATTTTTTACAACTTCTGCCTGTTTTCGGTTGGTTGGTTGGTTGTTGTTTGTTTTATGGGGTGTTGTTGTTCTGGTGCTTGTTTGTTTACAGCAACAATCACATATCTGTCTTGTGCTTCAGGTGCAGACCAAAGCTACTACAGTAGTTTTAATCCACCTAACGCAGGGGCAAGGAGCCACACAGATTCAGCCTTTAGCAGCAGCTTTCTTCACCAGATTACCTGGTACATATGTGCCAACCTGTCATCGCCTCATGTCACCAAAGCTACCTCACTGACAGTAGCCACACCAAATAACGCAAAGGTAGATCTAGCACGTCCACGTGAATATTGGTTTGCAGCACACCTGACAGCCCCCTGGAAGAGCTCTGCTCTGCTTGTGTCAGAGGACATGGCTCAAGACTTCTCCTGAGGGCAGACAGGCACCACAGGAATGGTGTGATCCCATCCTTAAAGGGGACACCTGAGACTATCCTTAGTCACAGAAAAACTGGATTGCCTTCAGGTCAGTCCTAAAGGAGCTTCAGCAGAATATAGCTAGTTGATCCTGTGAAGTGCTTCCAATAGTTTAGATATAGCCAGTGCAGACTGGCTACAGCACCTGCAAAAGGCGTTGTATGGTCATCAGAAACAGTACTGGGGACCAGTGAGAAACTTCCACTAGCGACTAATCAAGGCTATATAAAATTTGTACTCTACCAGCATCCATAAGGAAGTCCTATGATCTGGAAGTAAGTCACAGACAGTGGAGCACAGTGCACTGCAACAAAATAAACAGCTATTTGCAGCCCAAGGTTTTACCTATTTGGAGCACGTGCCCACATGAAGTGTCTTGTGTGACTTCCCCATTTGCTTATCTGAAGTCATTTTGATCTTGCTGACCACCAAGCAGTGCACATGGTTAGCAGACAACACAGACTTGATTTCCATTCCCTGGAGATCATGTTCTTTAACAAGTTATATCAAAAAGCAGCATAGGCGAGAGGAAAAGAATAATGCTTTTCTATTTTATGGTGGTGGTGGTTTTTTTTTTTATTATTATTATTTTTATTTTTCCTCTTCCTGATCCTTTCCAAGGATTAGAAAGGCCCTGAAATTATACAATAGTGGGGGGAAAGTAATCTATAATATTTATTATTTTATTCACTTTTCTGCAGTGAACCTGTACTTTCAGAGCAAGAATTTCAGTTCTGTATGCCTGGAAAATCTTTAGCCAAACTCACAGTTATGAAGGAAAAAAAGGAAGAAGAGAAAAATGAACAGAATAAAAGTGTTCATCCCCAAGATGGAAAATATCACGTTTCATCTTCTTATCTGAATGCCATTTTAAAGTCTGCCTAACAAAGTCTGTCCTGCTGAGAATCTTTTGTTCCTCAAGGAATTGCAGAGGAATAGACACAAAAGGCATAAACACATCAGGGCTTATTTTCACACTGGCGGTGCTACAACAGCTAGTACAGAGAGACAGATAATACTGTGATGGAGAGAGATGTCCATGAAGTCACGAAAATGCCCAGAAAGGTGTGTGAAGGGCTCAATAACAGCAATGTAGCAACCCCTGGCCAGTATATGGTTCCTTAGAGATCGTACGTAGCTGACAACAGTTATAGCAGCTTTATCTAATCAAAGCAAAAGCCGAAGCAGAATCTGAGGATCAGCTGCTGGCTTTCTGGATAGCCACTTTGTTGTTCCTAGCAAAAATCAGATGCATCAGAAAACATACATCACCAGACATAAAATCAAAAAAGAAATTCTTTAAGAACAGCTACACTGAATAAAGCATTAGGACAGTTTTGAGGTTTGCTTATGTTCATGAATCTTCTAGGAAAAAAAAAAAAAGAACAACACACCTGCTTCCTACAGATTAAAATCTCAAAGAATGATCTGTAAAATCTGGTAATACAATTGATCTATGCAGTCATTTGCTGTACAACTTTGCAATATCAATATTGGTGATGCTAACGCAATTCCAAGTTTTGGGGTTTATTTTCTCCCAGAGAGCTTCTAACTCTCTTTACTCACTGCCCAAGCCCAAAGCTCCCAGAGGAGCCTGATCCTAATGTCAAAAGGTGTTAAAATCAATTGCCAGTAACTTTCTCTTCTACTAAAAAAAAAAAGGCAGAAAAGCACATCTCTGCCTAAAAAGGATTATTTTAGTGTAGATATTTGATTATTATTATTTTAAATGAAAACTAGCATGTTAGAAGTTTTCCTTTCCAGCAAGCAACAGAAAAGAAACATTCACAAAAGTGAAATCTAGCAGCTGATTTTTTTTCCCCCTGATCAATCCACCTTGAAAGATGTTCTACATTACTTACCATTGGCAATGAGTGCATGATAGCCTAGAATATTGGCACATTTTTCACAGAGACTTCTCTGCACCCGTGGACCCGGGCCCAGTTTTAAATTGTCTAGCATCCCGATTACAAGGGTACCAAGTACTGCAATCAAGGAGATTCCACTATGCAATTTAATCATTTAAAGCTGGGCTTGCTTCCCTGACTGTAGTTAGTTTCCGTAAGTCCTGTGACAGTGCCAGAAACATGTCATGGAATAAGGTCTGGATATGAAATCATTTTCACAGGGATGTTTCTTAAACCGCTATTTCATGTTTTATTATTAATACCACATACTGAGTCAGCCACAGTTAACTCTGCAAACACCCTTTTAAGGCTTGGACAGAAATTAAGTCATCGTTCTCATTCATTTATTAAGCAGTAATGAATTATTTTATCTACATTTCCTTCTGATCTCATCAAGGTGCTACATGAGTGACTTCCTGCTTAATTTTCTTTTGGGAATGAGTGGATCAGAAGATACAATTTGAAGATCTCTGCTGCTTCCTTGCAAACATGGAGTCTCCCATATTCCACTCCCATCCCCTGCACTGTAGTGTGTTGCTCTTGCAAGACCTATTCTACAACCCAAGTGTGAACTACTTGTCTCCAGCTAGTAGAGGCAAAGACCGGCAGCACAGTGACACCAAGCAGAGACTCCCAAAGGAGGCTGGGGGAGGTATATTGTCCTTTGGCTAAGAGAGACCTAGGGAGGGGGGACCCTGGGGATGGAGAGAAAGAGAGCAAGAAAGAGAGAAAGAAGCTGTAGCACAGTCCCATGGGAAAAGACCTTTTCCACTTTTCAATACAGTGTAGGACAATTTGGCAGCCTTCTCTCACCTTAGGATAAGGGTTAAAAAATGCCATTAGGATCATAATAGGTTTCATGTAAGAAGTTAATAAAATACATTTCACACTGAGTCTCATCCAGTACTATAGTTCATCCAGCACTACAGTGCATGGTCTATTGGTCTAGCTGCTCTAGGAATGCATAAACAACCTTACAAAGATCATAAGTCTGACTGTGTCTCATCTGAAAAGCTACAGGTTTTGCAGTCTCTGTGTGGGAGATCTTAGTCAAGACAACATACCTGCAAGCATCAGGTCAATCAAGTAATAGTTATTCTGCGGGCTTTTGCCAGTCCACTCTGCGTCAAAGCATCCCTCCTGCTTGAACATAAATGACTGGCAGCAACCTGGAGCTGCTCCAATACAGGGTAAGTATGGATATGTACCCAAGTCCAGTCTGAATGAGGAGATAAAAATAGTTTCTGATCTATATGTGAACAGGCATATGTATCCATAGCTGCTACAGGATAGCCCTGAGTGGAACATTTATGCCAAGCAATAAACTATCAATAAACATGACATGTACTAAGGCAAATCTATATAGAGATTATAGATTTGGAAGGAGGATGTTACCTTCCTGCACTGGGCGCAGTTGCCTCTTTATGAAACAGTGATGAATTCAACGAGCAAAAACTGTAGTATTTCTAGATGCAGTGCTGCTATGCGTGGAGCAGAGACACTTGCAGGAGCATCACTTAGGCCCTTACTGCCCAGCAGCAGCTGCCTTGGTTCCTCACATCCTCTTGCCTGCTGTGCATTTTATTCCCCTGAACAGACGAGAAGCAGAAGCAGGTGCACTATTACCAGTTCTGGTGCTAGCACCCGAGGCAGAAGTATCTGATGGGGCATATTTGCTGTTCTCTCTTTCCTCAGGCAGGGTGATGTGGTCATGGCCTACCACACCAATGTCATGGCACTGCTGTGGCTGCTGGAGTAAAACAGAGTTGAAATAGGGAATTTGCTTTTCAGTGCCGTTTCTCCTTTTGCATCATGTAACAAAGATGAAGTGTGACACTGCGATGTCACTGTTTTCTGCATATAATCTGGATACTGATTTTTAAAATAACATTTTTTAAGAAGGGAGAAACTGTGTAAGTTCCCCACAGCCCTGAGACAACATTCAGAAGAGGAAAAGCCAAGTCTTGTTTCACTGGACAGCTGTTTCAGCCTCTTGCACTGCAATGCAACTTTTCTACATTTTCAGGTAAGCTGCTAGGTTTAGCAATACCCTGTCTCCACTTGTAGCTGCCCTTGTAGCCATCTCTTATGTGCAATGACAACTTTCAATCCATCCCCTACGGTCCTAGCAAAAAGGGAACAGTTTCTGCTGTATGTGGCATTCCCCGCCGGTTAAAGAAGTCAGAGTGAAGCTGGGAATGTGACTCTTGGGTGACCAGCACCAGCACTGACTGCAGGGTGAAGAGAGAACCCTTACAGGAAAAGACGAAAGAGGGAAACCAGGAAGAATTAAGGTCCCAGACCCATTTCCTGAAGTGCTTGATGGCTGCCACAGTCACAAGTCACACTCGTGACAGAAGGGACATCAAGACACATTGTGCCCTTGGTAGCAGCACTTGTTTTGAGAGTAGCAGGACGAACAAAGCCAAGGTTCCTATGGATGTGTGCTTCATGTCTGAATTTCCTAATGTGCAAAAGCTTTCCCCATGGCTGGGACATTTATAAATGATGACTGCATGTGGCTTCTGCTACTCTAATACTTAGTTTAGGGTCAACACCACCCATCCTCTCTACTGGGTCTCTTCTCTACCCAAAATACCTATTTTCACATAACTCACAAGAAATATTTTGTTTTTTCTGACCCTACAGCTGGCTTGAAATTGTTCAACAGAAACAGTAGCTAGTGAGGGGAAGATGTAAAACAAGTGAAGTATGTCTGCATAAGGTCCATTTCCTCAGGAAACCAGTGTCAACAAATTAAAAGGACAAAGCTATCTGTGCAGACTACAGATCACCCATCTTCTAATCAGTTACTGATCACCAAGTTCCACAAAATCCCTTTCAGACATTCCTAAACAGTCATTTCACAGGTGGGAAACTGAGGCAGCAAAGATATTCCTCAGGCTAGAGAATACCAGTCACTGTCAGGAATAAAAGTTGGAAATTACTACCTCCAAACCTGTTGTAAAATGGTTACCATGAGTTTTTCTCTACTGTTCTGCTGACAACAGCTGGGTAACAACTCTAACCATTGCAGGAGACCACTAAGGTCACCATTAATCAAAGTCTCCTGGCATTTTCATATACTTGGAAGATTTTACCCTGATTTCCAGGAGGCTAGAGTTTTCTGTTAGATTTAATAAGCAACAAAGGCCAGACAATAACTGAGTTTGCTGAAGAAAATATTTTGAAGCTGTTTTCAAAAGGGATCTTCTACTCCTATAAAGGGTTCATCTGAAAAGGTGCTACCCCATGCTAGCCCATTATCTCTTTAAGCTGTCTCTAGACTCCACTGGCTCCCTTCAAAAATTTTTTTTTAAATCTCTTTTCTCTCCACACATCTGTCTCTGTCTCTAATTTTCCCTTTCTCCATATTATTGATCTTTCTTACAGTGTTATCTGGTTTTTATCATACATTGTATCATATGGAAGGCAGTAGCCTTGAATATAAGTTATACTATTTAGTATTACTAAATTGTAAAGAGATCACAACAACCAGAAATGCTCTGCAGAGTAACATGGCACCATGCTCCTGGTCTCAGCAAGATTTCCTTATTCTTGTCATCAGCCATGTAAAGGAATACTGTCTGTGAGCAATATAGGACACACAAGGAATTCAGCCTGTGTTTGCAGATATGTATATATGTGCACAATACACATATTCAAGAAGTCATTGAGCAGGTCTGCATGTAAGATGAGAGAGAAAAGAAAAATTTGAATCTTTAATTAAGGATCTGAAATTCTACTGCTGTATTGCAAAGCATTGCCTTTTGTAGCACACGTGGTGCTGGGCAGTTTTTCCTGGGTGAAGAAAACACCTGTTAAAACAGACAGCTTAGAGCTTGAGAAGTTTGCTACAGAGCTCTCCACAGCTTCATGCATTTAATCACTCAAGTGCTGCAGGCCAAACGCCTTGTCTCCTTCTGAAGGAATCCAATGGGATCTTTGGTTTACACGACACAGACAATCGGCTCATCGTGTAATTCGCAACAACAGCGTGGCCTGCAGGCCTTCCCTGTGTCAGTGAACAAAGCAGCCATCAAACCTGCTAATCGGGCAAGCCTCCAACAGGCTTCAAACTGTGCAGAACCCTAAGAGCAGCAGCAGATTTTGCATCATCAAATCCTTCCCATATAACGCATAGTGACTGGAAAGGAGCAGGATCCATGCAGATCAGCCACAGCTCTTTGGCCTTTTTGACCTGCTGTTTTGCTGACTCTCAGCTACACAACAAAGCCCTTCCACACCAAACCCAGGGATCCCCTGGAACAGCCCCAAGCCACCAAGACATCTCCTCCTCTTCACAGCAGGCAAACAGGCATATGTACCTACCCTAGCATTTCCAGCTAAGTAGCTGGGATAAAGGAAGGAGAGGAGAGGAGAGGAGAGAGGTTTGTCAGACACGCTGCTAGTGTGTGATGGGAAGAGGTCTGGAAGGAAGCAAAGAGCAATCTGACAGCACTGCACACACAGTTCGGTTTTCTATGCTCCTGCCTCCAGCACTGCTAAAATCAGACAGGAAGGGAAAAACAGCTGTCCCAACCTGTCACCTCAACCTCCAGCATCAGGTCAGAACACGCTCGGAGCCTTCCTCCCTACATGATGCCTTTTGTTTCCTTGTGACCACTCGTCTCCTGACCCACGCTACCGCAAGCTACCTCACCTTCCTTATTCTGTAGCTTCATAATTGTGCTGTGATATAGCATACAACATCCTTATGTGCAACAAAAAGATAATCTCTGCCAAGGGAGACTGATGTTAATATTAGTTCAGGTGAGGTCAAAAGGAGCTGTTTTGAATGTGGAGCAGAAGATGTGCAGGTGCTCTGTGGTGCTCACCTCCTTGGGTGAGTACATTGTACAGGTTCACGTGAGCAGCTACAGAACATCTGTCTCTTCCTCCTACAGCATACTGTACCTGAGGTGAGATTTTACCAATGATGGTGTCCACTAAGGAATATGGGATGGAGCCAGGTGAACAGGAGGAAAAAAAGGAAATGGGGATCTCCCACCTCTGTTGTATTGCCTCCTTTCTACTTAACACTTGTGACCATAGCTGTATATACTTTGGATGACTTTCAAATGGGAAGGTTCTGCCAGAGTTACTCTGCCAGGTTGTTTGCTGCATCATAGCTGCAAATATGTATTACAGAGCCAGAAAGTAGAGAAGCAGTCAGCCTAAGGATAACAGACACAACAAAAGGCAGAAAAGGATGCCTTTGATAAGTGGTAGGAAAAAAGGAGGAAAGGTGAGGAGGACGACATACACAACTTTGTTCTCCTCATCAAAAATGTTAAGTGACAGAAAGAATGCTAAACACAGCGGTAAGAGAAAAGATAGATACCATCAAAAAAAATGTTCTCTAGCCAACACAGTGGCATGTTCACGTCGGGAAGGATGCTCTGAGACCCAAGGCCCCGAGCTTTAAATCAAGACACCTTGGTTCAGCTGCCAGCTCTGCCACTCTGCCAGATTTCCCCTCTGATCTCCTGGCTGGAACTGCCCTTCTCCCTGCCTGTTGTGCAGCTACAAAACATCCTCCCCTCCTCAGTACCGCGCTCCCAGCAGAGAGGATTTTGTGGAAGAACCGGCTCTGGGTGTGCGAGGGCTGACTCGCGCGGTGCCACGCTGGCACCACCAGAGGGGCAGCGTCGAGAGGCTGCAGGCCGTGCTCACCCCTCACCTGCATCGCTCACCCACGGGCATGTCCTCCGGTCCGGCTGTGGGACGGCTCGGCTGTGGCTCTCATGTGGAAAAACGCAGGCCTACCGCAAGCTCTGGAGTTAACTCCAGGGCCTCTTCTCTTGCTGTTTGGAAGGGCTTTGGCCTTCCTTCATCTAACAGCAGCCTCCAGCCGCTCCACTGGGCCAGGGCCGAGGTCTCATACACACTGTGTGGCAGCTAAAACAGCCTGAATGGATGACAGCAGTCCCAGGAGAGCCATGTCCCTCAATAGCTGTTTTCTACAGTCTGAGTCCACGCTGTCTAACCACACAGCGCAGACGCAAGAGCCGCACGTGCCTCAGCCTTCCACCATCTTCCAGGGCCTCTCAGCCAACAGTCATTGCACACACGTGTGTGGGACGTTGTTACAACTAAATGATAGCCAGAAATGAAGGCATTGCAGAGCAGGCAGAGCTCGCTGCTGCATTGCAAAATAGCCAGCAAAGGACACGTGCTTTCTGACCAAGGAAATACATTCGTGTATGGTGGGCCTAGCTCAAAAGCTGACTTCTTATTCTAAAGCCTTTAGCACATAGAATTTTTCCTCCCAGGTCATACTTGCTACTAAAAACTATGCAGGCATCATCACCTGTTCAACAGGTACAGTCTGACCTGAACAAACCTAGCCAGCGCCCTCAGCCTGCCATCGCACATCATGCACCCACTAACCACCTTTGTCCATCTACCAGACTCCATCCAATTTCCTAAGGTGCCAGAGTCCGGCACTGGACATGTTATTCCAGACGCAGCTTCGCAAGTGCTAAAGAGAAGGGAATAATCACTTCCTCTGGTTTCTATGCTCTACAAAGATGTCACGTATCTGCCTGTACTTCTTCAACCCACAAGAAGTCTAAAACTGTGTTTCAAAACTTGTGAGAGACCTGGTGGATACTGGCAAGTTGTAGCTGGGAGTACTGCTACCATCTATAAAGGCTGCTTCCTACTTCTTGCATTGGATCTTGCTTCTTTTTATTTTTTCAGTTGGTTACTGTTTGGCGGCACGTGGGCTAGTTTTCCCCTGTCGATATCCATCTCAGGCTGAACCTTTGTGGAAATTTTCAGTCAAAATGATTCAGCCATTTCTGAGAACACAAGCAGAAATACATTGTTCCAACCAATCTGAAAAATTTTGACAGGGTTTGCTTTGGGTGGAAAAAAAAAAAAAAAAAAAACACAACCTTTTTCCTATCCTTGTGAAAGACTGCCAAAGTCTGGGTGAGTTACAAGCCTTCAAAATGTCACAGTTCATATATGCTAAGATAAAACCTAGCAAGGAAAATCTCTGAGGGTTCTGTCTGAATGCTTCATTTTCTTGCAAAGCTTAGTACTTCCCAGACCGCAGAAGCACAGACCAGCTGGATACAGCTGCTATGGAGACCCACTTAGTAGAGGCTTCAGGTGAGGGTGGGTTTGAGGCATCGCTCTGACAGGGGCTGGGTTTTGAGCAAATCATTTGTGGAAACCTCTCTGTGCCTCTGTTTTGCAGGCTTGGAGAACAAACAAACAAACAAAAAAAAAACAAAACCATGAACTCAACAGGACAGGAGTTCTGTGAGACAAAGTTTGCAAGTTTGAGATGATGGGATGAAAGATAGTTAAGGATAGTTAAATATAGTTCAGAAAAGTTTATTTTTATTATACAGACCTATGAAATTCCTTAGTCACATTCTGACAGATGCAGCTGATCGTCAGACTTGGCTGGTAGCAAATTTTGCTGTATCTTCTTGGTAAACAACTATCTTTTCAGACTGCTTATAGCAGCAAGAGATGAGCCCAGCTTCTATTGGAAACATAAAATGTTTATCCACCACCTGCTAGGAAGGCTTTTGTTACTTGAAATTTGTCTTTTGAACTCTATGGAAAGCAAGTATGTATTCTAAATGTATTTTCAAATAATGAAGCAGTTTTGATGCCCTAAAACATGTTTTCTCCAAAATAAATAACAGGTTTTATCACTTGAATTGACTTTTAAATGATTATAAAAAGGCTCAGGATGGAACACCCTAGAGAGAATAAGTTTCTCAATTCCCAGAGAGCCAGACGATAATCCCCTTACTGCCAATAGCAAACAGCTACTCACTTGCATAGCCCTGTGAGCACTGGTGTGAGCAATTCTTCACTGACAGGAATTAAGCTTTCATATTTCTAGCTCAGTACGGCACAAAATGGTCATCATCATCAGTGAATGTTTTCCCCATGACATTCTTCAAAATGTGCTGCAAACATCCATCTGGAAGGATCTCTCATACAAAAGAAGGTCACCAGAAGCCATTGTTTGCTGCAGCAAAAGTTAGGTTCTCCTCTGATGGAAAAGCATTTTTTCAATACCAGGCTGCGCTGGGAATTTTGTTTTACAGAAACCCGAAACCAAACCCTTCATACTGTAAAGGCAACATGTAACAGTCATCATCAAGAACTGCTGGTCAGTCTTGACTTGTGCTAAAGGGGAGCCAGGGAGCAGGGGAACAGGACCCCCTGAGCTGCCTACTGCTAGACTCTGTAAGCTGCTGTCATTTATAATGGGAGCCTGGCAGTGGAGAATCTGAAAGATAAAATCCTTGCTGGTATGCTCTTATTTATCAACAACATCACCATTAAAACACTCTAAAGGGTCTTTTTTTAGAGATCTTTATCAGCTCTAGCAGAATTCTCCCCTGCATACTAGCAGCGCTAATAAAAAGAATAGATTTGTGGATTTTAGAGCCAAAGGAGAACATTGCTAGCAATTTTGTCTGACCTAAATGTCTAAAATCACATCCAAATAAAATACTTTAAAAATAATACCATTAAGGTCGCATAATCCAGCATTCAGAAGTCTCAAAATGACAGTATTAAGGTTGCCTGCGTGACCTTAATTCAGCAACCTGTAATTCAGCCTCCCTCTGCGTAGCATTATGTGACTGCACAGAATGGACAGGGTTTCTTAAATAGGTACCTAATCAGCATCTACTTTTGTCCTTACTCAGCTGATATCTCCAGAGCAGCAGCGAGCACATACCATGTAAACCCAGCCCCAGAACTGCCTGGCATTTTACAGGTCATTACAAGCCCAGAGCAGAGCTTCAGTGACCCCAAGCTGCAGCACTGACAAGGGATTCGGAAACAGTATCTCAAGGCTGAGACTGAAGAAATGGGAAAGGCACAGGCCAGATATTTAGAGCCCTTTATGAAACTTGACTGCCATTTTAGGAGTCTAAGTCCAAAACTTAGAACCTCTGCATCACCACTTTGAACTTTTTTTTACCTGCAATCTTTTATTGGTAAAGAAGCACCTGCTTCTAGATGCACAAAAACAGCTTGTTCCCAGGCAATACTAATGCTTCTCAGCAGCAATCTCATACCTACACTCCAGAAGAAATCCCATACTTGCTCTTTTCTGACCTCCGTGGTCCACAGTAATAATATACTCATAAATACCTACAAAGGTCAGAGGGAGAGGTGATGTGCCTGCCCTCCTCTAACACACTGGTTGGAGCATTCACATAAAGCTGAAGAGCTCTAGATTTCAATGTACCTTTTCCCTAAATGCATTTGAGCACGTCTTTGGGCAACATTTCCATCCCATCAAATCAGCATTTTGTGAGCAGCTGCAGATATCAACAACAGGATCACCCAATCCAAAGGCTGGACACTTTGATATCACAGTGTTTTATCTGCTTCAACAGCATTCAACTCAACACAGTCCAATACGTTCTTTTCTTAAGCACTTTCAGACATGTACTTCAGATTGCACAAGGCAAATACTAAACCAGATAAAAGGAGTCCACTTCTGGGTCATCCAGCATCCCTCAGTATGAACTACTCTGAAACTACGAAGTGGAGAAGGAGAACATTGTAGCTCATAAGAAGGATATAAGAGAACTCACTTGTGTAAAAGTGAGGCAAGAATTGAACTTCTGCTATTCCTTTTAGGTAGCTTTGACCATTCAAATGTTTCACATATAAAGTTAACTTGGTACAGCCCTCCCAAAGAACACATCTCTACTGCACAGTGCCATGCCGTGAAGAAACAACCAAGCCAGAAAGTGAAAATGTGAAAAACAAACAGCAAACACACACGAGGAATGCCAATTGCTCTTCTGGATACAGGTGCCGGTAAACTGGCAGATCAAAGACTCTACCCTTCCTAAGTTTGGAAGCTGTGAGAAAGTACCATCCGTTGACTTCTTCCAGCTCTAGGACCTAGACAGGCCAGAACAATTTGTTCAACCACAGAGAGAGCTACACCAGCACTGTCACAGAGATATGAGATTTGCTCTGCAGCCTGGTTTCTGATGGCATGTCCATGCAAACTAATTCTCCAGCTGCTGTGCTGAGGAGGATGGGATCTGGGAAGGCTTTGAAGACCCCAGACAGGTAATTCCTCAGGTAATTCTGAAAGCAAAATAAAGTGACAGTCTGCTTCCTGATCCGCTTTTTTAGGAAAATTACACTTTACGGTCAATTCTGTCCTTACACAGTGACTATAAAATTAACTTATTAGCTGACTCAACTCCATTTTGTATGAAGGATTGAGAAGGATTGCCTCCAGCCCTTGTCCCCTTAACTCTAATTATCAAGTGTATACTAGATTAAATTCAGAATGAAGTAGCCGGGTCAGGCAATCTACTTAAAGTTTAATGGAAGTTAATGATTCATTGATCAAACTCATTTATGTCTAATTAAAGCTTTCCAGCATTATAAAAGACAAGAGGGAAGTTTTATAATGCACCTCACTCCCCCTCTGCGCATGGCAGATTTGCTGCAGAACTGAATGGAAAATTCACAGCATCTGTCTTTCATGAGTACATGGTTTGGCAACAGCTCTGTAGATTTAAAAGTATAATTATTTTAGATGACTTCACCAAGTGGATGGGGTTCACACAATGCTGCCAAATACAATACCCATATCCAACTGCACACAGCCAGATTGTGAACTAAGCTTGTATGCACGAGCACCAGCTCACAATAATGAAGCTCAGGGAGCGTAATAATAACCAGACCTGCATCCGGATCTCAAGCAGGAGCCTCGCTGGAGTAAGGCAGCAGTGACGTTGGGCCCGAGACAGGGAGGCTTCCAATTGCGTGTGGATTCACTTCACATGCTGCTCGTGCTTCAAAACTGGCAGAGCAGCCGAGCCATCTAAAGTGCAGCACAGAGTGCTCAGTGCTCAAGCCTAAATGAGAGCGACAGGCAACCCGCTGCAACACTAAGAATTTATTCCCTCCTCCACTGACCGTCCCCTCCTATTAAGCACTTTCTCGACATCGTCTTGTATATAAATATGTGATCACACTACAATGCCTCTATTGAGGGGCTATCCACCAGAACATTATTTGTGGCACACTTGTTTAAGATAGTATAATTAAACAGGACTACCATGGCCTAGTTACATATTCATCGTTCTGTTACATGGTTTTAAATTTTATACCTTTCACGTGAAGAGAAAAAAAAAACCTTTCTACAATCTCAGGCTGAGTACAGAAAAAGCTCCCCCCCCCCGCAATTGGAAATGATTGGTCTTTCACATGTTTGCTAGCATTATATAATCTTTATATGATGCTTTTCAAACTTTTTTGATATACAGATCCTTAAAATGGCATAATGACATAAACTACTTTGGGAAAAACAAAGTAAACAAAGTTATGTAATAGTCCACCTTCTTTAGTAATCTACAGCCCTATCCCTCCAAGGTGTCCACCAAACACTGGATGAATCCATCTGGCCTCATGTGCTGATGGATAGTTTATAAACAGTTTTGTGTTGGAGCAACTAACAAGCTTTCATGTGTTGGAAGGATATGGCCTTTTTACCCTCATGTTCTTCTAGTTTTATGGCATTTTGCAAATCAGCATGGATGTCTAATGACAATTTGTTGGCTTATTCATTCTGCTTCTTGCTCATTAAGTCCCAGTGAATGCATATTTTGCTGTCTTCAGTATTACATTTCTAGTTTGCATTCCTGATTGTCCAATATAAGTTTCCTATAAGTAATACGTATGCTCACCCCTCTGAAGTTCATATGAACAGGTGCTTACACATTAAATGTATACCACTTCCTAAGAAATACTTCATTTGTCCCAAAGAATCATTTTGAACCTGATCAGTTGTCATTTATGGAAGTCTAGTAGAAGCAGCTGCAAGCTTCGGTCTTTCATACTTTTTTGGCTATACCTCTTTGTAGCATCCTTGGCAGCCCTGGCACATCAAAAACATGGTAGCAAGCACTCTGCTAAGTTGCAGATGAAACAAGCCTTCAGCAGCACCTCTTCTCACTTCCAGAATGGCTTACCATATATTTTGTTTGCTTTTTGCAGTCTTCTTTAATAAAGCCTTAACTTTTTTAACTAACATTTTAACAGTAGCAAGTGGCTGTTGTTGTATGGCAGTAAGATATAGCTTAAATTTATTTTATGGTAAATTATACAGGCTTACTGTGAATATAGTAAGGTCCATTCCTTTAAATTACATCGTTTGATACTCCATTTCTGCCCAAATATTTTGTTTCTTTATCCTCAACATTTTGACATTCCAAGAAGTCAGTCAGTTCCCAGAAGTCTATAGCGCAGACTGTATTAATGAGGCCGTTTGTATGATTCACAGTGGAAAGGTCATTTCCTACTCTTTTCCCCAAGGTCTGTTGGGAATGACTTGTATTTTCATTGCTTCTTTTTGCTACTTGGCCTACATATAATTTAACTGCAATTAAATCAAATGGTAATTGCAATTTAATTTAATTACAATTGCAATTAATTCTAAGATCTCTGAAAGACTTGGTCAAGTTTGACCGGCATATGGCCCCTCTGAGTTTCCTGAGGCAAGTTTTGATTCCAGAATGGTCATATGTACCCTTGGGTGAAAAAAGGCTGTTCACAATGATCTAGGTGTTATGACCCAACTGTCTTTGTATATGCCACCATAAACACTCAAATGATCTTGATATTTCCAGTAACCTTGAAACACAGGTGGGATTTATCCTAGCTGTCGTACAATCCAGGGAGAATGATGCATGTTAATACTTATAAATCTTTATCTTGCAGATCATTCCCCAATTCTTTTCAGTCTCCACCTTGCAACGTGCACATAACTCTTTAATAAGGTGAAAATCAGAGAGGAATCACACAAGGACATACGACTAAGAATGAATCAGGGTGAATCGCAGTCTGTAAGGATAAAATGAGAAAGAGTAGGACACAAAATGAGTTACAACTAGCAAGGAACATAAAAGGCTCCAGAAAAAGTTCAGTGATTGCATCAGAAACACTTCTATCTTATTTATTGAATATAAGGGAAAGAATAGAAAATTTAGGTCTACAGCATATTGTGGAAGGAGAACAAATAATATGACACAGATAAGACTGAAATACTGACCTTTCCATTCTCTTTTTAGAATGACATAATTGACATTAAAGAGGAGCAGAGCATGGGCCAGAATAAGGAAAGAACATCTTAAGAGTACGAAGCTGAGCTAGATGTTTTCAACAGACCTGGACCTGATGAAGTTCAACTTACAGCATTTCAGGAGCCAGCCAAAGCCATTCCTAATTATTCAGAGGACAAAAGTGTCTCCAAGAAACAGAGACAAGCAAAGCAGTGCCTGTCTAAAATAACATTCCAATATACATTATTCAAGTTAGCTCCAGTTAACTTAGAAGAATACCAGCATGGAACAATTATTGGTTGTAATGACTGAGAAGATAATAAGCTAATAAAAAGCAATATTAAAACAAGGGTAAATCATACTATACCAGTTTAATTTGGTATATTTATAAGGATTATTGGCCTAAATGATAAGCAGAAAGGAAAAGATATGACATTTATATTCTATTTTAACTTTTTGACACACACACATGATGTTCTTATGTCAGCAAAATACAATACAAAGGAAATATCAATACGTGAATACCTGATTTTAAAACATACTCAAACATTAATTAGGAATTTTCAGAGTTTCAAATTGAGCTTAAGAGGGATCTGCAGTGAGTCCCGTGCCAGTCAGTATTTTCAATAATGGCTGAAAATGCAATAGGATTATATTTAAATTATTTAGTGCAGTCCCCTGCTGAAAAGGACTGTAAGCACTTCAGAAAGTCAGAACCTAGAATGACTTTGAGAACCAGAGAAACAATCATAAGAAAACTCAGCTTGGAAGGGACCTCAAGAGAGCTTTAGTTCAACTTCCTGCTCAAAGGATCAGATCAGGTCGCTCAGAAAGGTCTTCAAGACCTGACTGCTAAAGCCAAGGATAGAGACTGCACAACCTGCAGTCACAACCTGCCATGGGCAATCCGTTCCACTGACTGTCCTCACTGTGAAAATGTTTTCCCTTAAACCTACTCTCAATCTCTCTTAGTTCCACCCATGTCCCTTGTCTGTCATCCTCCCACCTCTGTGAATTGTCTGGCTCATCTTCTTGATGATCTCTTTGATGGTGTCTGGGGACAGCTGTTGGGTCCCACACAATCCCTCTGTTCTCCTAATTAAACACTGTTCCCCTTTCCCTCACTGCTCTCCTCTCCCCACCTTCTTGATCCTAATAAGAAAAAACATAGTAAAAACGTAAATGTTCAAATACTGACAGGCTGTTGCACTGTATCAATACATGTGCCACGTGAAAGACATTCATTCGCTCTGCTTGGCCCTTGTGAAACTTCAGATGGACACAACCCCGAGACCAGTTCTAGGAAACCAAACAGTAAGAGAGATGGAGATAGACAGGAGAGAGCCTAGTGGAAATAATATGATTCAGAAATTTGGAGGTATGCTCTGCTAGGAGAGACAAATAAATTGGTTTGTTGTGGCGGGTGGTGGTGGTGGTGGTGCATACTGAAGAGGGTCACAGAAACAGTAGCTCAGTAGGTAGAAGTCTTCCAGTATTCCAGTATGAAAGAGATTCCCAGTGCTCACCGTGATTGTGATAAATAGAAATATGCTCACAGAAAAAAAAAAAAAAAGTATAGCAGATAGTATGAAAGAACCTCTAACTACAAAACAAATCAAGTAAAAATCAGGCTGCAAAGTGATGCAGTGGAATCCACATCACTGCAGCCCTTCAACTAAGGGTAGAAAAATATGTCCCAGGGTCAGGTTAAGAATGGTCAGCCCCGGTGTCAGGGCAGAGAGGAACAGGAGATGATGTCTCATAGTCCTTCCTATTCAAACACCAAAAATTTCTTAACAAACGTAACTGATGCTTCAGATGGAGCAGTATACTAATAAAATCTAAGCCAAAACACTGCTCTATGGAGTACTTCCGAGGTTTTGATGTCATTAAAGGCAGACAAAGAAAAATTGGCTGAAAACAGCACCTCGTATGATGCTTACACAATGTGAATATTCAGCATGAATATTTTCCCTTAGAGCTTGCTTGTAGTCCACAGCATCCTAGTGGCATTTTCATCTTGTCAACATAACTTTAATTTGGCTTTGCTTGATTTTATTTTTTCTTGTGTTATCTAACCTAGATTATTCATTGATGTTCTGTGGTTTATTCAGCACTTCTGTCTAATTGTTCATACAGGATTGGCACATTATTTACAGCTGGTGCTACTAGAATCTTTACAAAGCATTGTTTTCCTGTTTCGTCAGAAGGCTTTTTTTAAATATTATTTTCTTAAGTGCACTAATATAACATTCATGCAAAAATCTTATTCTTTGCATCACTTTCTTCTTCTATGAGACAGTTCTTTTCTTTCCAAGCCTGCAAGCTCTGGTAGGTCGTCTCTCATCATAGTTGCTTCACATGACTTTATATGCAAGGCATATTTGTATGCTTGCTTCTGTGGATATCTACAGCTTGGCACAAATGATGCTCATTCTCAGAGCATCTCCACTCAAACAGTGTGTCTTCTGCCTCTCTGGACTGGGATCCCAAATCCTACAACAAGGACCCTGAGACTTTCCCTAGTTCTGAAACTATCGTATATGTGGTAAAGGTCCTGACTGAAGACAAACTGGAGACTGAATAAATCACCAAGTGGCGGGGTTTGTACAGGAAGACAGTAAAGAATAGAGTAACATTTAGGACAAGAAAGCCCTTGGCCCCAACAGCAGCTTGAGTAACAACTGCTTTGTTACTCGAGCAATTGTCCAGTCAAGCTCCAGTGCCCAAATGCCATCGTTCCATCAGGGCCGCATTTATTAGCTGGAAACCTCTTTCTACAGCTTCTCTCGGCTTCCAATGAATGATACCTGTAGGGAATTTCTTATACTTTATTTCTTAACAATCACAAATAAGTTCAACTTTTATAGATGGATTTTCATTCGATAACATTAGTGATATCACCTTTGATGCTTTACCACAGTATCTGAAAACTTATCTTTTGCATATCTTTTCCACTGCATTTGTGGCAAGCATAAAGTGTTCTGGAGTACAGTTAAGATCCCATATGAGATCTCATCTGCTACCAGCACATCAAGGTACTCTGGGAACATAAAACCTTCTCTGTCCATTAAAGGCAGACACAACTGCTTTTATCTAACCCTATTAAAGTGAGCTTTTTTTCCTACTCTGAGCTAAAGACTAATTGCTATACATGTAACATACCTTTCACAGCTATCTCCTGTGTTCTTTTGGGTAAATGGGAGAGAAAAAAAAAAGTAATCTTCATGCATTTTATTTGTTTTTGTAATAACCCTAGCTTCTGATAAACCATATCTGCAAAAAACTAATTCACCCTGGAAAATGTTCAATGTTTGACTATAAAATGATACAGTAATAAAACCGTGCATTTGGGGGGTTTTATTCCTTGTCCTAAGTGTACTATTGCTTCTCATCAGGCAGTTCCTGAAAGGATTTATCTGAATGCTGAGGTATTATATCAGTGCTGTAATAGTTTTCACCAGCCTTAGATGCCTTTTCTAGGGCTCTGCCCCCCTGTAAATGCTCCTATCAAGTGACAGTGCTGTGCTTACACTTTCTTTGGAGAAAAAGGCCCTATAATGTAACCACATTTATCAGCATGACAAGGTTATCCCATTTTGATTATCAGCCTTGATACCAAGCAGGTTTAACAGCTCCCTCAGGGAATCTTGCACAGTAACAGTATGCAGCAACTTCCTCAAAACAAAGTATCCATCACGAAGTCCGTGGCACTCAAACAAAGCTAATCAAAGACCAGATTTATGTGGACACTGTCTTTCCTATTCTTAGCATGTCTCTTAAACCAATACGAAGACATGACTTCAGCATGGCATCTCTTTGGGATGGCGTTATGACTCACTTCACCTTAGCAAGTTCACGTCACCTTGCTCCAGCTGACAACTCCGCCACATCCATTCCCTCACTTTCCGCACACTGTCTTCTGAGCAGTAACTCCTCAACACTGTAATTCAGCCAGAAGATGCCATTCAAGAGCAAATGGTCTTTAAATGCAGACAAAGATCTAGTGCAGCTCTCCACCAGGAGAATCCACAAAGGTATGTGCAGAGCTGAGAATGACCTCCTTCAGTTCCCCATAAGGGGCATCTGAAAAAAGTGATCACAGTGCTTATGAAGTTACAGTATTTGAAATATAAAGCGTTTCTTTTTCTTTCATTTTTTAAGTAGAGTTAGACGCATTACATCTGGAGAAGTTACCATTGGGAAACCTGATCTGGGAGAAATAGTCAGGGGACACTGATCTCTGCAAGATCCTGTGAACAATTGGGATGGTCCAACCTGAACTTCCTCTCCCTAGCAGGTACTGTTAAGTTACTTACGAGCATCATAAACCTAACTAAAAGAATCAGCATAATCTGGCTTTAACAAATAGAAAGGTATAGAAGTTTTCTGAAAGAACTGAACTAGTAGGAAAAAAAAAAGTACCACTTGCATTATAAAAAGTCTTGGCGGAGAAGCTCACATGGTTAGGAAGGAAAGAACAAAGAGGCAGAAGCACTAGTTAATCACCCCTTAAACCTGCCAGCAACTCATTTCAACAGTTTTGAGCAATCATGAAGACTTGGCAAAACAGAAAGACTTCCCTGATCAGAACCCCACTGTATTAGCTGAAGTGTAACAAAAACATCTTTCAGAAGGTTAACCTCATCTGTAGGAGGCCATTAGCAAATCCTAATATTTCTGAAGTATTTTTTGAAAAATTCAATAGCCCTCAAGCAAAGGTGTTGCCACAATGAATAATCAACCATGCATTAAGATCTTGAGCCCGTTAATATCAGCTACACAGATGAAAAAGCAGATACTGAGAAATTAATAACCACTTGCAATCTCTTATTAAATTAATATGATCTTCGGTTTTACAATGTAAGATTAGATGGCTAAAAAACACAGTTCTACACATTAATTACAGTATGTAGGAGTTTGCCCTTTGTCTGTTGTGTCTACAGCCACATAAACAAAGGCTAAAAGGTCCAATCTTACTTCCCACAAAGTTTATAGAACTGGCAATTTGTTTTCATCAGATACGTAAGCAACAGGTACAGGAAGGTGGACACTTCCACCCACACACAAGATCATAGATGGTCACAAAGCCAACAAAAAGCTGGAAACCATCAGCCTGCTAACTTCTTAATGTCTAGCACTCTTTGTGATTCCCTTTAAAGAGATGCTCTTTGTAATTCATGCAAATTTCCAGCAAGGCAAAAATCACAAGGACAGTCCAGATCTGATTTTATTTCAGCCAAGTATCTGACATGACCATAATGTATTACAGCCAAATCAAAAACCCTTTCAAAGGACTGCAGCACGATGGACTGTCATCATGAAGCTGTGGGTGTGGGAAGCAGAAAGCGTGTGGCATATTAAGATAGAAAGCATACGGATAGCAAAGAGATTTCATGGAAAAGATTTGCCAGGAGAGACTAAGAAAATGTTGTTGACATTGAAAAGTAGGATTCAAATTGTAAGGCCTCATGAATTCAGAATAAGTTTCTCCCCTCTATAACGCAACAGGGAGAAAACATCCTTTCTTCTACAGTCTTACACATGCACCCATTTTGGGAATGACATTCAGTCTTGCTGGATAAATATTATTGAACAATAATATTTTTTCCTAACTTTATTTTGCTCAATAAAGGTTTCCTGCAAAAGTCTGGAGGATTTTTAAATCTTCAAGGCTAAGTATAAGCAATCTTGAAATAACTACTACATCTACAGAGAGTTTATCCCAGCTGTTTTCAACTGGAGAGCAGATTGTAGTAAAATCTCCTACAGTGCTCTGAATCTGGAAAGCGAGCACAAGATAATCATTCTCACCTGTCTTTCCTGTTTCCAGAGAAAAAACTAGAGACATGGGGAGAGAAGGAAAAAAGAACTGCAGTGAGAAGGGGAAATGATCTGCATGTAGGTATCAAAAGATAAAGGGAGAAATCAAGAAGAGGTATTTGTCCAGTAAAAGAAAAGATTCTTCTGTAACAAATATTGGGCAAAATGACAAATAGCTGCAGCTGGAGTGAAAAAAGACATTCAATTACTAAGTGCATTAAAACATCCAGTTTCCAGATGGTAGGAAGTTCTTCAAGGATATGCCTGCATCATACATGACTATTCAGGGAAGAGGTGCCCTACATCACTTATGTGATCATATGTGCTGTAGAAATACAGTCTGTTAAGAAAGACCACTAACAATAGTATGGATTTATTTACATGCATTCATTTCTCATCAAATAAGCGCATACAGAGCTACAAGACCCTGAGCTATGGAACCCCAGTACCTGAGTTAGCTCATGCAGGATGGTCAGTGCAGACATGTCAGGCTAACTCATCCTTCCAGCAAAGCTTTGCACCCACAAACCCCATGGGATCACAAAGGATATCAAATCTAAAGAAAAAAAAAAAAAAGTCCCCTCAGCTGCAGGAAGCGTCTAGGCTAGGAAAACAAGAGCATGGCACTCAGGGGAGAGGAGGAAACAGCTTGAGGTACTTGGGCAAACAGGAGCCAGAATATAGCTTCCTATATATCACAAAATCAAAGTCTAAGAAACCGTCAGTGTCACTGATTGTTTGGAGTGAAGATAAAACTTCACTTACAGCATGGAGAGTTCATTAGGTGACCACGTTTCTAGTCCGCTAGGAAGGGTGAATCAGCGTTACTAATCCTGAAATTATAACTGAAACATTATTCTTGTCACTCTCAACATTATTCTTGTCACTCTCTTCAGACCTGAAGCAGTAATTTTCCACATCAAAACATTTTAATAGATGATGCATTACTGAAAAAGATGAAAGAACATAACTTGCTTTAAACAAAACAATATTTTAATAAGCTTTTAATGATAATTAGTCAAAAGTACTTTTAAACAACTGTCACATAAGATCTATATCTGTGTATTCCCCGGGTAATTGTTTTTGTTGTTGTTGTTAAAGAAACAGAAAAAATACCTATAATTCTCTTAGTGCAAGTAACAAACATGTCATTCCCAACTTCCAACCCTCAAATTTCCTTTGTAAGTATACCCCTAATCAGAATAACAACATACTTTAGGATTACTGTGGATTGTAATCACAAACTGTTCTTGTTATTTGATGCCCTTTGACTATCATAATAACCCAGAAAAACTGGTGTTTTTCATGTTAACTGAGAAACCTTTATTAATGTAGAAAGGATAAGGTCAAAAAGGTAAAAAGGATAAGGTCAGAAAGGTAAAAATGATAGATGCTTTCCTTTATTTTCTATCCATCCACATAAATTCATGACTTAGTGGCCACATGGCATATACTCAGAATCAGTACAGCCTTAGTACTGTTCAGAAAGGACATGACCTGCAAATACTACAGATACAATTGTTCTAGGCCTCATAGCATTAGCTGGAAATACTGAACTATAAAATGTGAAACTTTTATTGTATGTGTTCAAATAATCCAAAAATCAATGTTAAAGAAATCCAATAAAATTGCTTTCAGATTACAACATCTTTCACAGAAGAATGAAAAAAAAAAAAAAAACACCACCAACAAAAAACACACAGAGCCATTTACCCTTCTGAATGATCATCTGCAGAAAATAGATGGTAAAGAGTCCCCATAACAGGAAAGATTGGTTGGATCTCTTTTAAAGGTGTGAAAACAGAATGACAAGAGCTTTCTTTGTTTTTACAGTTCTACCTCAATCCCCCAAGCTTTGCTGTCTCCCTCCAGGCCCCTATCAATGAATGTTGTTGAAATTAGTCTGTTTAAAAGATAGGTTGAGCCATTTTCACACTGACTTATATAAAGCCATTTTTCTGTTTTATTAGTCACATTAGCATTCTATTGCCCTTTAAATGTCACAAGTTCAAGAGCACAGCTGTACATATCCTGGAAATATTCCTGTTTGATGTAATAAAACAGAAAGGTACGATTTCCTGGGACAGATAAGGTGACAAAAAAAAGGGAAATGAACAGGGCATAACGGCATGGAGTAAAACAACAAGCAGTAAAGCAAGATTGTTTCCAAGTGAAGAAGGAGCAGGAGTGTTACTGGCAGCAGAGATCTAGAAAGGCTTGTTTGCATTGTCTCTTACCAAAATAAGTGAAACAGGTGGTGAAGCTGCCACTGCCTCTAGCTCCCAGAAAGGAAGAAAAATGACGCCACGCTCACTTCAGGTGTATTCACTAACTCATTAGGTGCCTTTTCAAAGCCACATTGTACATTCTGACTACTCCCATTTATTAGCAGTGATTTATTTCAAAGCAGAAACTTGCAAAATTCCCTGGCTGCATGTTATCCAACCTAAAACAAGGACAATGTGAAAACTGCAAACTGAACAGAAAGAGTTCTTGGAGAACAAATGAATTCTGAAGTCTGCAAGATCTGACCTACCATATTCTTCTGCCAAAAGCACTGGAGGGGATTAAAAAAAAAAAAAAAAGAGAGAGAAAAAAAAAAAAAAAGAAGAAGAGGAGAAATGTTTAAGTGTGCTAAGGAGAATATACAAGACAAACAAAAATAATCCAGTGAAACCAAACTGCTTATCCTCATATTGTGAACTTCTCAGTTTGGAACTCTGCTATACATTATTGGAGCTGCATTATGACTCCCCTGGTTGAAGCACTGTCTGTTGCAGACAAGCCTGCAGCTGATAACAGTTCAGTGCTTAGAACAGGGTACACAGCTTGAAAATACCACCTGAACCACCAAGTTCAGTTACCCACCATGGAAAACAATGTACAAAGAAGTTTTTCCCCAAATTACCATGAAAACAACATGCCCATGCTGCATTACCTACCACCCTCAGGCAAGTACAAGGCTCACTATGGAGGCTTTTGAATGGCTACTGCAATGGGCCACAGGAACACACAGCTCCATTTCTGTTGGCAAGTGTCACAGGTCCCTGCAGTTACAGCCAACTTACTATATAAAACTCTCCAACTACCTTAAGAAGAAAGTATGTCCCATGATACAAAGGAGGGCAAACTCTTCCTCCCTCTCCTTTCCCTGCACCCCAGAAAACCCTGACAAAGTCATTAAGGAGAAAGCATCGATGAGAACAGCACACAGCATAGGCTTACACATCTACACAGCCAGCTAGCAGGCACAGTTTAAAGCTTTGTACGTTATAACCATGTCATGGCACCTGAACTGCATCCACACCAACAAACTCACAGTGGCTTCAGTGCCTTCCATCTCCCATTGTGCAAATTAAAGTCTACTCACGTTTTGCCAGTGCTCCCCAGAGGCCGGGAACAGCTGGGGCTGCCCATGGGTCCATCAGGGCAGGGCCTGGCAGCCCATCCCATCTTGTCCCCCCCACCCCACCAGAAGCAGGGCACTGGGGGCACCGGCGCAGTCCCAGCCCTAGCACCAGGCACCTCCCTGAGGATGGGGATGGGCTAAGGCTAAGATGAGGGCCTGCAGGTGACGGTCAGGATTGTGCCGGGTGAGGGGAACCAGTGTCAGGCACTGCTCTGTGGTGGCTGGGGATGGCCATGCTGACAGGGCTCTAGCACGTTTGGCCGCAGGCCTCGCTGTGGTGGTGGCTTTCAAAGCGCATCCCAAGGAGGACTCCTCTCACTAAAGCGCCCATCCTATGTGTCCTGAGCACTCTGAAGTCATGGCCAGGCCACCCTGGCAGAAAACACCCCTTGCCACAACGCCCACCACGCAAGCAGTCTGCCCCTCACCTTGTGCCCCAAAGCCCAGCTGTGTACATACATGGAAAAGTGCACAGGGGACAGACCCACAGGTCTGGCCTCCTGGGCCACCCCTAGGCTCTCCTTCCCCTCAGCAGCCGGGAACTACTGCTGAAGGCAAAATGTTTGTCTGCAGAACAACAAACAGCATCTGTCTGCACACTCTGCCATGGACCAACAACTTTGCAGGCTGTGACACAACCCGTCGCCAAGCAGAGGTAGATCTCCTGGCATCTGCAGTCTTTCCAGTGTGGCTGGGTGAACCAAAAAAGGCGGCACTGGTGCAGCCAGTGAGCCACCATCTCGCGGCAGCATCCTACTCAGCCCTTTAGAAGATGGGGTGTACTTTGGCACCCAGACAGGGCTATACACATGGACCTACCCACCGCTGTGGGAGCTGCACCCAGCAGCTGTCGGAGAGGTCAGAGGGGAGAGCTGCTACAATACAACCTGCATGATATCTACTGCCAGGTTCAGAAGTAAACAAATATAAGATTGACAGTCTGAAGATCCAGTTACAGCTCTGGCATCACAGGAAGGGCAACAAAGCAGAGGCCAGGTACCCTGAACACATATGGCAACAGGCAAAGGAAAAGCTCATCTGCCATTGCTGCTGAAGGGCAGCTAACGCCAGCTGCCCTTGTAGAGGGGATATTGGTACACAAGACAAAAAACTATTATGTCTTAAGCAGAAAGCTGTTGATAAAATGTAAAGGCTGCAGATGGCCACAAACGAACACTGAAGCCAATGTTGCAGTGCCCAGGAGTACAAGTAAGAGATGGCCCTCATGGGAAGGGTCTTCTCTGACCCAGCAGTTGCTCAAACCATTACACCTATATTTGGCACTGGGAACAACAGCCTCAACTCTGTATTTAGGCAGTGCAAGTAAGCAGACCATCTGGAAGCTGTAGTATATCATCTGTCACAGTAAATGACAAAGCAGTTCGAGGCTGAGAAAGACAACTTCTAGTCATATCTTGTGATTTAGACTGTCCTGATCCATTCCTGGTTTACATATAGCACAGAGCACCTTAATGAGTCTAGCACAATGCTGAAGAAAGACCTAGGCTCTGCTCTTTTGCATGTGCTTTCTTCACATATATGCTTCAACTCCAACTCGCTGAAAGAATGTGTGCAAGTATCTCCTAGGAAATGATATAAATATTTTCATGCATGGTGCCTCTTAGAAATCTCTTTCCTTGAAGCTGTGAGGGCTCTTCCCTTGCTGTCTGTCAGGTCTGCAACTAGAGTACTAAAAATGTGATCCCAGGAACTACTAAATCCACTCATCAGATGCAGTACAGCAATTCTGGTCAAAGCTGACTGTGCTTCTAGAACTGACAGCCCACACAATTCATGCTCTGTGATAGACACAGATTGCCTTCTTTGTGAGAGCAGTTCCTTGCTCTGAACTAATGCACAAATCCCACACCTTTCACTCAAATTGCTCCAGAAACTACATCCTAGAGTGTTCTTCCTGCAAGTTCTGCTGACGTTTCTTCCCTCCCTCTATTGTTATAGAAACCAGGGAGAGGAATTTAGGTAGAAATACATTCAAGTATTTTTCTGAGCTATAGAAATCATGCATCGCTTGTGCTATATGTTAAATCAACACACCAGGCAATGTCTGCCATCTTGTTTCAGAAAACTATAGTTCCATTTATCCATTTCTGCATTCTCATGGGAAGAGGACCAAGCATTTGACAGAATTTATTTTCAATGAAAAAAAAAAAATCTCACTCATTTATTAGACATGTTTCTTCTTTATCTTGTTTAAAAGTGTATTTTAATCTCATCCATAATAAAGTACCCTAAGAAAGCAAAAAAATACAGGACATACTTTATTTTCCTGCATTTTCTTAGCTATAGTTTCAAAAAGTTGTGTTTTATATTATACTAATATTATTCATGATATTTTATTTCAATTGCATTTTGGTTTTCTTGGTCTGTCCTTATGAAGTAAAACCTCCAAACTCTGGAAGTCTGGTATTTGCATTTCACTGCAGTACCACAGAAGTGGCACTACCAAGTCAGGGTAGACATCCATCTGGCACAAAGTTGTCTCTACAATGGCTGGGAAAGAGTCTAAAATCAGTGAAAGCATAGCTGGATGTTCTTAAAGCACCTCCCCAGATTCTAGCAATTAGAAAAGAGGGAAGCAAGAAAGAATACTTCTTTCCCAAGGGGAAAAAACAAGAACAAAAAAATATATATATTCAGCTTCCAATTTGTGCACTAGCAACATACCCAAATGTAAACTCTGTGGTTACTATGTCTGCTTTTCTTCTTTCAGAAATTTAATCGGGGGCTGCATTTTCTAGTCTATACAATGTGGACATTTACCACTCACTATCTTCTTCCTATGGAGTATTCCATACGTGCAGAGAAATTAAAGTTGCTTTTGTGCAATACCTGTTCTGAGCTGTTCTTCAAAAATAGAGAGCTTTCTAAGAGAGCTCTAAAGGCCTGTGCCAATAAAATATCCAACCCTTTCTCAAAATCAGGCTCCTAACCTACTTCCTCTTACATTTGTTTTTTAGTTTTTCTAGTTTCCAAAGAATTTGGAGGGTTTTAGGTACCTAGAGCCCATGACACTGGGCTGAGATACTGCATAAATATACCTCCCATCCCCCCAAAAAACAAACAAACAAACAAAAAACACACAGATGGAAGACCTTACATACAACATAGGCCATTTAGAAAAAAAAAAAAAAAAAAAAGAAGAAGATGAAGAAGAAAAAAGATGCTATTAGTAATCATTTTCCAGCTGGCCATGATGCTGAATAGAAATGTCACAGTAGAAATCTGCTTTTCCTGTAACTAAGCAGTAAAGACACTTGTGCATCATAACCCAGAGCTGAAGACATGATTTTCCTGGAATGGGATATTTTGCCGATCTGAATCTCTCCTCTTGGATCAGCAACATTTCTGTTAATAAGAGACAGCCCTAGAATGGGACTTGTGACAGCATTGGGGTAGATTTGGAGATGAGGGAAAAGGCAGAGGAAAAAATCTTAGCTATTAAAGGACAGGCTCTAATTTGATTCTTCTGTGTTTATGAAAAGAGCAAGTGAAAGCTGATGCACCCCCTAAGAAGGCAAGCGCTGTCATCGCTGACCTTAGTGGGTGATTTGTGCATGCCCGTTGCAACACAGCCTCCTATGCTGCTCTCTGGCAGCAGAAAGACCATTCATCATTATCTGGTGGCTTCAGTGGAACAAGTCAAAGCTCCCCCCATTCCCCCACCAGAAGCCAGGAGGTGCAGCCTCGGGAGCTGGCTCCAATTGGTACAACAATGTACTGGATGTAACTGGGTCCTGTGCGCATCCTTGTCCTTGAAAGGATATAATGTCAGATGCGATCATGTGCTTATTATGCCAAACATACAGAGCTGGCCTGCAAAACGGGCTTTTTGCTGTACTGACACCATGTGAACAGACTGCTGTTTCTTTGGTAACAAAGCCCTGCAACTTTGGACCTATGCTCCTCAGCCCTAGCCAGGACTGTCTCCTCATTTGCACCGATTTGACATCACAAAGTAACTAGAGAGCCAGATAATGAAGACCTCCCTGCTCCCCTCCCAAACCCTGCAAAAAAAGTACCCATACCCAAGCATGAATATTATAAAACAGAATAGCATGCAAGCAGGTCTGTGGTGACTTCACATCCAGCCATTCTTTCCTCATGGAGTGATTTGGGTGGGGAAGCAGCACAAAGCCATCCTGCAACAGACCCTTATTTAACTACCAAGGTTGAGGGCATAAAAGGACAAAGCTTACATATACTGTGCCCCGAGCATATGGTGATGAAGAACAAAGTCTGTAAGATCACATATGCTTCCTGTTGCTCACTATCCATAATATTGCTATATGATTGTCTCTTTGCAGAGACCACTTTGTCGGTTTCTCATAGAACAGACATTGTTTAATGTCAGAAGCCCTGGGCATACATAGAGATTCCTTTAAAGCCTTGTATGAAATAATATAGAAGGTAAAAAAGAAACACCCAGGTTTACTTTTGAAAACTGCTTTCTGTGCCTTTTATTTATTTATGTGTATATATATATATATATATATTCCTTGTAGGCTTTACTAAATACAGTATTGGCTAAGAGTCATGTCCTGTATATATGCGAGTTAAAGTATGACAGCAGGCAAAAAATGTTTATATTGTTATATAGGCATTGTTCATTTTCATCACTGTCTTACACAGAGTAAAGATAACAAAGAAGGGTGGCTGAGAACCTGACATGAAATAGTTATTATTGTTTGAGTATTTAGGATCTCTAAAGAGATTTCAACACCCATACATGATGAAAGAGCTGTATAAAATTAATAGCAAAAGAAAATCCTCTGTGTTTCACTAATAGTACCAGAATGCTTGAGATTTACAGGTAAGTTGTAATTGATGGGCTCTTATTTCTTTTAATGCTACAAAATAAATCCCACACATTTGTAAAATCTACATTGCATAATGTCAGAACAAATCCAAATGAGTCCCTTTTATTCTCCATCAGGTTTTTCCAATCAAATACTTATTTCTTCATCCTCCCTTCTTTCACAGATATGCTTTTCCCCCCCTAAGAAACCTAAATTGAGAGTTTAAAATACATCCCCCCCCCCCTTTTTTTTTTTTTAAGTAATTGAGTTTTCAGGCAGTGTAGCCAAGGTTATAAACAGATCTGAAACTCATGACCAGTCTATTCTTTCAATATTAAAAACCATATTTTTAAAGCCTTTCACATGACTACACTGAATCCAAAATCTTGTTACATATGGACCCACACTTGAAGTAGCAGAAAGAAGCTGAATGACAGTTACCATACAAGAATTCCAAAAGTCGTAAGCTGTACAACACAGTTGTTTTTCTTAAACAAGCAGCAGAGCCTTTACTATAAAATACTTTAAAATGCGTTGCAGTGATGAAGGCAGAAACTACTGGTCCTTATTATACCTTATTACTCATTCAACTGATATAGAAATACACTTTCATGAGTACTGGTGCTGTTTATTCAGAGGAGTATTTTCACTTGTAGTCACACAAGCATCCTTCTCTTTCCACTCCTATTTCAGGCTGTGATCTTATCAGAAACCTGAAGGCAAAGAGAAACATGACCAGCCCCAGCTCCAAATAAATCCCAGAATTTAAATATCAATAGATTCCTCCAAAGAATCCAATTAATAGGAAGCACATATAAATTTACTGAATTTAATGAAAATAACATTTGAGGTGGTTACAGCCCCTTCAAGTAGTAGGTCATAATTGTAAGCTGGTTCAAAGACAGAGCTCCTAAACTATTTCTCCTGATATGACATTGAATGGGATTGCACTCCTAAACCTGTACTTGTTACATTGCACCTCATGTAAAAGTTGTAGTAGTTTACTGTTGCACAAAAGAAATATAAAATGCTCATAAAACTGCTCTGAAAGGGAGGTTCAAAGCAATAAATTTTTGAATAAAGGACAGCATACAGGCCTACATAATATTCAGCAATGAAAACAGGTTCAGATTGTCCAGATACAGGGAAGACTAGAATACACAGTAATACATGTATAACACTGCTATAAATATAATAATGAAAACAGAACCTTCAAAGGCAATCCTCTCCACAAACTATTGTCTCCCTGGGTAAGGATGGGATAAAAAAAGAAAACAAAAAAATGCAACTCATGACACAAATCACGTTGCTTAATGAACTCAGATATTCTGATGAATACAGTTGTCCAAGGGACTACCTAAATCAGGGCCAAATCACTAGATGAAGATCTGGCCAAAAATACACAAGATTGTATTTTGAACTACTAGCATGCGAGTATTTGCCACCAGTGTGACACACTAGCTTTTCATTTGCATTAGTTACAGCATTGTTTGGGACTCACTCATAATGAAGAACATTTTATTCTGCAAGTGGTGTGGCAGAACTTACTCTTAATAATCAGCCATTATCATAAAGCTGAGACAAAAGTAGAACTCTCAGTTCACGTGAAACTCCACTAACATTTTCATTATTTTGCCTTGTTTGGGATGAAAACAAAAGGTTTTGACAGAAGGTAACCTCCCTGTTTCCTGGGCAGACTACTCAAAA